>JAPMOB010220716.1:0-40315 GCA_029875015.1 Lepomis gibbosus | reverse complement strand
GGTCAAACGTTTGACCCCCGCCCACATTGACCCACGTTGAGCCCCGCCCCGATCTGCACACTGCAGTCAGGGGCTTCTCGTTGGTGTGGCCCACAGTTAGCTGGATTACAGCCATTAAGAACAATAAAACAACAGGAGCAATAATGGCAAGCAATAAGACCCAAATTAACCACTGAACATGTCATACAGCAGACCAAACTCACTGTAGACTATGACTGATAGTTTACTGACTGGCCTGTGTTTGCCGTAGAATCTTCAATGCCAGTGGCAGTTTCACAGATGCCAGTTAAATCAACCTCTGACAGCATTATAGGAAGGCTCACCAAAATAAAATGTTGGGTTGGAGTTTTGACCAACTGAGCAGATTTGTGAAACTAACAAGCAATGTTGTGCTTCAAAGCAAAAAGCTGCATTAAGTAGTTTTATTACATTGAAACCCAGCAGTAAGTGGCATTTCTTATCTGTATTTGAATAGTAAACCACCAATGTGTCCCTGAGCACAACACTTAACCCATCCTTGCTCCAGAGGAGTGCGACCTCTGACATATATAGCAATTATAAGTCGCTTTGGATAAAAGCGTCAGCTAAATGAATAAATGTAAATGTAATGTAAAAAAGTCTCACATATCACCACTACCTGATAATACCAGCCCCAATTCAAGAATGTGGGCTCCTATTAAGACTAGTTGTTGTTTTAAATTAAATCCAACAGAATCTGAAAGTTTTAGCATGTCTTATATGCTGTTGAACATAAACATAGGATTTTTACTCCACAGTTAAACAGTAAGTTTAAATTTGAGTTTCCCTTTAATGTTTCAGCTGCTTCTGATGTTGTGGTCACTGACTTGGATATGAGGAGACAGCGACCTAAAGAATCAGCCTGAGAAAATACAGCTGAACGAGATCTGAACCACATGCTCACAGCCTCCGTTTTGTTTTTATTTTCATCCACATTTGTTTCTCGTTTTCAGCTAGTATGCATGCAGAGCAAAAGGTTTCTGCCCGCCTGAACCCACTGGGAGAACAAGAAGTAGGTTACTTTGGGTTAAATATTGGGATGCAGTTGTATGAGAAAACTAGCAGATGGTAAGGTTACACTGTAATTTCTAGCCAGTTAACCAACTAGACATAAACATAATAACAGCAACGACATATAACACACTACATCTCTGGAAATATTGATTATCAGAAATATAAATTCCTCCAGTCATGGACAGTAAACTACAAAACATAATTTCAAGATTGAAACCCAAGCATACAAATCGACGCTCTGGTCTCTTGTCCATCAATCAACAAGGTATAGCTGACTGACAGCCTTTTAATCCCACAGTAATATAAGACTGTGGAGAAAAGGGATTGTGTAGTTGCTCTGAAGGGGGTCTTGGCCTCTTGGCATTGTGTGTAAATGGACAGTATATCCCCTCCCCACCACACAGCATTGAAAAGGTACATGATCTACCTATGGCTGTCAGAGCTGTCCTGACCTGTTTGCCCTCCCGCAGGCCGGCTCGGTTTCTGCGGTCCTGTGTCCCGGTGTCACATGAGAACACCATGGACATTGGGCACTGCCCATTAACTACTGGAAGAACGGGACATCATCTGCAAACACATTTCTGATTTGATGATTCATTAGTTGATTCATTCATTAGTCGCGCTCAACTTGACAGTGGGCCTAATTTGAGACAGCATTGAAGGCACTTTTTGTCAAAATCTAAAATACCCCTACCATGTAACAACAGCCTTGCGGTGTTGTTGATATGAGAACTAACAATACTGTTTTCACACAGGGTTGACAAATGACCCATCCTTTTGCAGAGTACGTGCATGTGTGTGTTTGAGAAAGAGAAAGGTAGAAGGAGAGAAAACCCACAGGTGCAATGTGAGCCCTTTCACTCTGTGTGGTAACACTGACTCGAGACTCCTTTGTGTCTGAAAGTGAACGTGTTCTCACAAATTGTCTCAACACTTACTCTACAGAGCGTGCACAGAGCCAAAGGATAGATTTCCCTGGCAGAAATCTGAGTCCGTTTACAGAAACGCACAAAATACAATAAAATGATAGCTGAACAAAATATCTAATTGCGATTCTTTTGACTAATATTGGTTTGCATTTTTACATCATAATTCTCATTTTCATTGAAAAAAATATTAAATAACATAATGGTGTGATTTTTTCTGTACCAAACAAAGGTGTTTTCTTAAGTCTCTAGAATAAGGGCCAGGAAATCTCTGCTGCATGATAATATTTAATTTAAAATGGTATTTTGACACATTTAATCTTTAACAAATATTGTGCCTCCTGCAATTTGAAAAATACAGTAGGCCATATTGCGATTTCAATAAAATTTCGATTTATTGTTCAGCCTTAATGAAATTCTACAGCAGACTAATTGTAAGTCATTTTAGCTCACAGAGGAGCTAATATAGGTCTCAACTAAAAAATAAAATAATAAGTCTGAAAACATAAAAGTGCTGCCAATTCACATCTGTGTTCTTCTTTCTCTTAATGTAAGACAGGTTCTCACGGACAGCTGTGTTTCTAATCTGCCTGGAATGAAGGAGGAGAAAGAGAAGAAAGAGAGAGGTAATGTAACAGTAAGACGGTGTTGGAGATGGAGATGAATTTAAAAGCCAGCAGTGGACAAAAATGTAAAGGCATTTCACAGTGAAATGTGTACAGCTAAGAATAGGATCTCTGTGTGTGTTTTCAATAGTTGTCAACCAGCCGAGTCTGGAAAGTTCTTGATGAAAACACACAGCTGAAAAACAAATTAGGCTGACTAAGTGAATGAAAATAAGGAAGGAAGTGTGTGTGTTTGTGAAAAGTATGTTTGGATCCATGAATTTGTGTGTATACTGTATGTGTGTGTGTTTCATGTTTTTATGTGACTAAATATAAAAACATGAGTGAATGCACAATGACCCATGGAAACTCCTGTCACCGTGGGGACAAAAACTGAGGTCACCAAAGGTGGAGACTGCTTTTTTAAGGTTAGGCTGTGTTTTTAGGTTTCTGGTAATAATTAGATTAAGGTTAGGCATGTAGGTGTGATGGTTAAGGTTATGGGGCTAGGGAATGCATTGAAAAAATCAAATATAAGACAAAAAGAGAGTCATAAAGTGAGTCTGATATGGGACAAGGAAGCAACTCTCCACCTCATAAACTGCCCTCAACACACACACACACATACACACAGTAATTTATTTATTTTTAATCTGCTCTTCTGAATTATCTGTCATTGTGTAGCATTAAATATTAGCTTGTGCCAGATCCAGACGCTCTGCCATTCTTATGAAAATCTCCTGCAGGGTTTGATCACACAAGAATAATAGCAGGGCCGGGTTAAGGAAATAACCTAGTCTGCAGCAGCAGAGAATTTCTGTGGACCTGCCCTATCCAGCATTGTCACCTTTTATTGTCAGGATTTTATAGTATGGGGAGGGGGACGGCAGATTAAAGCAACTAAATCTCTAAACAAGGAGGAACCTAAATACAATTGGTGTAGTGGTGGAGGTGCAGGGCGGTGTTCAAGAACAAAGGCTAACCAGTAACTGAACACCACTGTCACTCTAATACAAACTGAGTGAAAGTATGTAGGCACAACTACTTCAGGTATGAATACACAATACTGCACATCATGCACGTCCATGTAGTTTATGGTGGTGCTGCAGCTAAATGGTTAAATTGTGCAGTAACTATAAATCAGTTCACACATTGTAAGCATCTGCTATAGTAAGTCCGAAATACCTCACCTTTGAAGCAGATTTTCTTGTTAGCATCTGAGGACATTTAATAATGCAATAAAACTGCAAGACTTTCTGGCTTCACACAATTCACATTCATTGAACCTCCCAGCCTCCTATTGTGTGGCCAGGTTAGATTTTCCCATCTCAAAGGAAAAGTACCTGCTCCGACATTCCTGGTCCAGGTGTGGCTACAAGAGCAATATGAAAATTTAAAACCACAGAGAACAATGACTCCAGCAGCAGTACTCTGCATCAATGTTATTGAGTGGTAATACTTAATCTGATGTTGGATCAGCATAGCACTTGTCAATTGAAGGTCATGATCTGAGGTGTTATATTATGGAGTGCCTTTACACATTTCTAGTGTGTGATTGGCTGTGATGTTCAGCTGCAACATGTTTATTGTAGCTTGAATACTTTATTTAGCCAATACAAGATGTGTGGATTTGTCAGAAGCAAAAATTTAGAAAGTACCTGTTGGTTACAGTAAGACTGCTTTAGTAAGAACTGATGTGTTGATCAAAGGAATAATGCCTCTGCCACTGATATCCTTACATATTTACAGAAAAAACAATCATCATATCTCTAAACATGAACTCATAAAATTGCAATCTTACCTGGTAGGCAGCGTAGTCCAAACACATCTCGACTCCTTGCGTTCACCCCACTCTGACTCAGCATCCTCTCCTGTAAGAGAAACAGAGCAGATATTAAGATCATTTAATGCTTCTTGTTTCCACAGCCACTGTAAGGAATAGTTCATTCCTCAACATTTTGGAAGCTTGCATATTCTTACTTGTTACAAGTTAGATGAGAAGATCTATCTTTACAGCAAGCTAAGCTAAACAACTGTTGAATGTAGCCTTAACTATTAACAGACAGACATGAGACATGTATTGATCTAAGAAACCAAAAAGTAGATTTACCAAAATGTCAGTCTTCCTTTGAATGAAAGTAACAAAAAGTACCATTGAATCATTTTATGTTAAAAGAATGCTACATTTTTTCACTACACCTCACTGCAAGAACCTAAATACCCTGAATGGTTTTGAAGGCAATGCTCATTTAAAAAGGAATAAACTTCTATTTCTAACCTATTCCTAAATACTGGTTTTTAATTGTTTATTCAGGAAATAGAATAAATAGAACACAATAACTACATGGGTAAAATCTTGTCACCCTTGGTCTTGTTGATTGTATTGAAATTATGTCTCTGTCTGCTTCTCTCATCTGGCTTGTCTCAATGGACTCATTTTCAAAAGACAAAGAAACAAAGCCAAACCACACAATGCTCCATGATTCTTAGTTTCCATGTTGCTGTTTGTTCCTGCTTTTCTATAATAGTAATGAAGTCTCACATACTTGACTCTGTTCTACAAGCAGAATCCAACCCCACAGAGCCAGAGCTTTCTATAATCAGACTGCAAGCTCACTAGCACATGTGCTTCCACTTAACTTTGCTTCTAACCCCCCCCCCCCTTGTGAATTTACATTTATCGGCTTCAAATCCCATAATATGCAAAGGTCCGTAATGTGAGAGGACGATATGATTATACAGGTGGTGAGCAAGCTTTATAGTAGTACAAAAATAGAGTAAGGCCCTGAGTTGACATCCAAGAAAACTATAGATTGTAGAGCCTCAAACATCTCTCTCAGCAATCCTTACTGAGTTTAGACCACACTGAAACTATTAATCACGGTTTCATTTAAGGCACGAGCTGTATCACAAAGCACCGGTATTCGAGTCAGCAAGGATGTGTGAACAATAACAATGAATCTACTCATTCGCCAATGTTATGCTAACAATTTTGCAGTGTGGTGAATTCTGTCTTAGCAGCCTGGTCATGAAAACCTGAGACTCTAAGTTTGTGGCCCTCCATAAAAAACAGGGAACATTCAACAAAGAGGACCTTTGCTCCTTGAAAAGGTAGTAAAATCACACTTATTCATAGCTAGGTGTTTTCTTTGCATTTGACCCACAGATTTGGCAGATTGTAGTATCAACACAATATCAGAGAAACATTTTTTATTTAGATTTGTCAATTTTTCATTCACAGTTTTTGATAGAATGAGATAGCAAATATTTATAATATGAATTATTATTAATATAGCATTATAATTAATATTTAAATATTTACATATATTGTAAAGTGTTAACTAACCATTTTGTTACCAATTTCTTTCTAAAAGGAAGACTGGACTGTAGAAGTCTTTCTAAACTGTTAAAAAAAGAAAGAAAAAAAATCTTATTATTTTCTGATTAGCCTAATTAAACTAGAGCTAAGCGAGCCATGAACATGGTCAAAAAACTAAATAAATAAACAAGAAAATGTTGTGAACTGAATAAATTCAAATAATATAATAAGATACTTAATGTCATATGGGCAGGTTTGCTCTGGTGCAATATCTTGCCATACAATGGTTCTATATTACCACTCCAAAATCTGTAATAAAATTATATTTTCTTTGTTCATTCCAAGACATTTAAGATATGACTATAGTTCCAACAATTTTACTGACTAAATTAAAAGGCTAAAAGTTAAAAACGCTGGGAAAAAAACAAGTTTTTTTTAATGATAAGGCAGAACAATAAAATTTTACAACACTTAGTTTCTGCTTGCCAGAGCATTGTTCATTTTTTTCCATGTGGCTTTAAAATGTCTTGTGCTCTCCCTCAGTCTCTCCATCAGCACCACAGAAAACCCACAGCTGAATTCCTTATCCCCTTTTAAGAATATCAGAGGCTATCCATACTCATTTTGTTATTCTTTTCATAAGTGTCTACAATCTGTCCTCTTAAGGTTGTCAAATTTGGGCCTCAGGGTCGTATGAGGCAAGTGAACCTACTAGATAACACTGCAATGCAGAAGGTGAAGTGCTACTGGCACTCTGCAGATTTGGCTATGTATATAAAGTGATACGGGTGATATGAGTGGAGCTCCTTTGGTTAAACTAGCAAAAACTTGATTTGTGCATGCAATACACGTGACAGAAAGATCTATAGCAAATGCATTTATATCTGAAATCCAGGCATCTATCCTTCACTTGCAAGTTTTGCACTACAGAGGTAAAACAGGCAACAGAGGTAAGAAAATAGGAACAAGATAATGTCTAGCCATAACTTAAAGATGGTGTGCCAAAGCAACCCACACTTCCAGGGCTATGTTTAAGCTGAAATTTCCCTTTTGCTTTGATTGTGTGGATTCAGCTTCCCCCACATAGAGTCTTTCTCCCCCATGTTGCCTTTCTGCCCCACTTTTGCCCTCCTCTGCTCCCTCCCTTCATCCTCAGGGACAGTGGCCAAGGCTTATTGCAGTTTCCATTGCTCATAGCTTCCCCTTGCTACTGCGGCCAGACTTCTGCAATAAGCGTGCTTGTGCCTGGGTCTGGAACATACTTCTCTTTCCTTAAACAACAGACCAAACCTATGGGGAAACAGAATGAATGGGAATTTTAGAGGGACACTGGAGAAATAGCATTATCCTGTTGCATCAGTTCTGGTCCCAAACAATTTTCTGTGAGGGGAGAAAGACTCTGGACTGTCATTACTACCTCTTTTGACAAAAATCTGTACCAACAAGCTGAGCTGCATTTAAAAAAAACGACAAAACAAAAAAGGTTCAATTCCAACAACGACTTAATTACTGAATTAGGGATGCTTTTTGCAGTGCTGTCATAACACACTGTGGAGCTTCAGCATCCGTTGTTAAGATGAACAATTTTGAAAGCTACTCCTACTGAGATATTCTCAGCTTGAGGCTTGTAAAATACACATTAACATTTGGCCACTACTCACTGTGCTGAAAGGGGTCACATCCAGTTCATTTCTATTGTGCTTTGCTTTTCTACACATCAATAGGGACAGTCATATGGCTCTTACTCTGTACGGAATAAAATCAGATATTCTTTTGTCTATGGAAGTAAAATGCATGTTGGCCTCAACACAAAAAACATACAAATGATGGAAAGAGATTGTGACATATAGGGTGAAATAATAAATCAATGTTTCATGAATTGGGAATTCAAATGGTTAAAATTTAATGCGAACATTTCCGCATCATACTATAGTGGATATTCAGCTTTTAACCCATTTCTCTGCAAAACCCTGAAGCAATTAGCACAGCTCTCCCTGTTGTAATGATCAGTCTGAAACCTTCCATGTCTGGCAACAAGGGAATAGTTACAGCAGTGCCTGCATTCTTATCTGTCCTTCATTATAAAAGCATCAGTCTAGATTTCAAGACGCACAACACACAGCTCTTTTAATGGTATCTCTGCTGAATGATTTGCAATTAATTGCCTCCTAACACATTTGTGTTTTCAGTATCCCCTCCTCTCAACAGTGACCATCGTGTGTTGTAAGGTCAGTAAAGGAAGGTTCAATGGTCATCTGAAGCCAAATATTACAGAGTTAGATTTCTACATGAGGATAGTAGTTTATATAGTCTACAGCCATGCTAACGGGCACCCCTGTGGGACTGTACTTAGGCATAGCAGTGCGTTGAGCTAAATGCTACCATCAGCATGCTAACATTCTCACAATGACAATCCTTACACACTGACGTCAAGCAGGCTTAGTGTTTACCATGTTCACCATCACATTTAGCTTGTCAACATGCTAACGTTCGCTAATTAGCACTGAACACAAAATACAGCTGAGGATGATGGGAATGTCATTAGTTTCGCAAGAATTTGGTCATAAACCAAATTAGACACATTGAGTTATGAACTGATAATGAGCTTGAATGAAAAGATCACCAAAATTATCACTAGAGTTGTTCCAAGCCGAGTAATAACAGGATTAAAAAATATCAAGTACTAGTGCAGCTTCTGGCCTGACAGCAACTTTTCATCAGTCACTACTCACCACACTGCCTGTCAAAAGGACCCCTTACATGTTTCAGGGACTCTTCTTTAAATGGACATGAGGGTTGCCTGGTGGGCTAGACAGACCACTCTGTGACCAAAAGATCACATGTTGATGCCCACAACAGGCAGTGTGACGATCAACAGCAACACTTCCTCCTCTTGGTCTCTGGAGCACACTTGTATCTGAGCCCCTTATATTATCACCAGCAGTACATCATTGCAGATGACAGTGTCAGCTAACTGGCTTAAGTGAAAATCTAATGATGAACATTGAAAATTTTCAGTGGCTCATAATCATCTCTTGTATGTAACATCATTTTGACAGTCAGCTCTACTCTGACAGCTCAGGTCCCACAAGTCAGATTATCAGAGCTATTCCATACACTCAGAAGGATGATATACAACAGACAAATGACCTAGCCTCTCAAGACCTGGCCCTTTCATTCTTGAATAGTGTTGCTGGTTAATTATCACCCAATGGCAGATCAATACACCCTCTAACAGGAAGATAAATCTGCTCTGGCATTAAGAAGAGCCCATTGTTGTGCTCTGTGGAAGCTTTGGCAGCTCAGAGGCTGGCAGTGAATGTGAAGGCCGGATCCTATGGGAGCGGGCGTGGGTGACTATACTGCTATGGCCCACTCCTATCAGGGTTGGATCTTCAGCCTCTCTGAATAGAGCTTAGATGATCCCTCCTCTGGCATGTTTGCTTCTGTGGAGCTTTGTGCTGAGTGCCTTTCATGCTGAATGCTTCAAAGCTGGCTGGGAGATGCAGATAGAGTGAACTCAAGGGGACAGACACAGCCAAAATAAGCCTGAATAAGCCTGCTATCCTGTCAAGATGAAGGCCTGGGCATCCTTATGTAGCATGCATGTACAGCTGTTGTTTTCTTAATACACTTAGGGTTTGTCATTTTTTCAAGCAAAACTGCCAAATGTCCTATCTCAAGTCACTTAACTGTGAGGATTTTCTGCTTTCTCTATTTCATGTGACTGTAAACGACATTTCTTTGGATATTGGACTGTTGGTCGTACAAACCAGGCAATCTGAAGATGTTGCCATCGGATTTAGGAAATTGTGATGGACCTTATTATAAAACAAATCAAGACTAACTAATCAAGAAAGTAATGTGCAAATTAAATGATAATACAAATAATCAGTATAGTTTGCACCCCTATCATAGTTAATGCCATCCAAAATGGCTTGGGTGACTGTGATTAAAGGAGAGAAGATTCACCAGAAGATGCAAACTGCAAAGCCATCTGGTACAGATACCGTCCAGGATTAGATTCAGTTTTCTAAAGCTGTTTTAGCACATGCACATGGAAGTGAAACCCACAAGAGTGTGTGGGTGGCCTGTGCATATAATCTACACAGCCTACTACTCTACATTACCATATCTTAGGCTCAGCCACATTCTCATATTCTATTTGGACACATGGGATTCCATTGGTGGGGGGCTGTGATGGTTTCTGAGAGTGTCATTCGGAGGTAATCAAATTCAAAACCCCTCTACCTCCCAACACTGCTGTCTCCATGGCGACAGCCAGATGTTGTGCAGTGCACATCACCCCCACTCCACATGCAAGCCTCGCCCGAGGGCAGACCAAAGAGGCATCTGTTACTGTTTTCCCCCTGCGGCTGCTGGAAATAACCAGTGACACAAAAAGCCAGGCAACACAAAGATGGTGCCAAGAGACTGTTCCCAAAGGAATGAGCAACTCTGAACACATTCATACTATGTGTACACATTGCTTTGTGCTGTCTATCAAATTAATGAGTCCTTCTAACCTATATCCTCTCAGGTGCTCCTAAACGGGGACAGTATCTTACTGAAAATGCAGTAAAATGCAGTAGCACATGGATTTCATCTTTAGTATGTCAAAGCAACTCGTTGTAGCATTGTTCAGTGCACAGTTCTCTGGAGATGATGATCGTCTGCACCATTTGTCTTCATGTACAACAACCTAGTCCCACATGAGGCAAACCCCCAGCCATGAGAAGTGATTAAGATTCACCACCACTTCACTGGTCTTGTATAAGGCATGCAGCCAAAGACAGTGACATTATGTATGCTTGCAGTAATTATGCATCTCCCTGTTGTCCAGACAGAAGGAAACAGCAGCCCTGTGCAGTTTCCTCCTGTAAAGCTTCCGCCTGAGCTGTGAACAAAAAAACACAAGACAGTCCACATTCCCACAATGAATAGGCTCTCAGAGGGATCTCTGAGGAAAGGCTGCAGGTTTCTAATTCAGCCAGGCTGCAAACTACATGGATGTCCTTTTATAGCTCTGCATTGTGAATGACTGGCTGGTGTTTTCTGCATCTTGAAATTGCCTGCTCCCTGGCCTATCTGGTGTTTAATCACATGAGGAGTGTTGATGAGTTTAACGATATAGCACTGAGAAAGCAAAATCAACTAAACTAATCTGATGGGCTTGCAAATCACAATATAGCTGAAAATGACATGACCTACAGCAAGTCCCACAACGGAGAAGATGAAATATAGGAGCAAGGAAGAAGCCAAGCACTGCATTTTCATAACCAAAAGCTTAGAAACTGGACATCTGCAGTGTATCAGAAAAATAAAATAAAAAGCCCAAATAACATAATCCTCGGCCTGGGTTTTTAAAAACTCAAATTTCATAGCTCAGTCTACAGTTTAAGCGACAGTATAAAACAGGATAAATCTAACGTTAGCTAACGTTAATGTTAGTGCTGTACAAGTCTGTCACTCAACAGAGCTAACGTTAGGTTAGTTAGCGTTAGCTAAGGTTAACTTAACGTTGCGCCTACCAAATAACGTTAACGTTTTGACCTTACCTTGATATCTGGGAGCATTTGCCGCACTTTGAATGTGGTTTTGGATCCTGTCAACATTATTGACTACAGGTCAGCTCGACTTAAATAGAAAAATACGACCGAAATAAAGCTGACTGAATGAAAAATTTTAAAAAAAGTCTGTTATTAACTTATAAGCTAACGGTCGCTGGGTTAACGTTAGTATTCTCCTCTTTCCATTTTTAGCCGAGAAAATCCGTCAGAAAGAGAAGAAAGGTCCGAAGTCCTGTAACGGTTAGCCTGTCTCACCGGCTGCTAACGTTACAACTGAGGTGTTCAGTGTGGACAAGCAAACTATTTTCGCTCTTGTCATCGCTATTCGCACTGACAGCATTCGTGTCCCAACCACACAAATAACAGCAGCACACTCAGCTGAAGCACACCACCAGCCACTATAAACTATATTTTACTGGTGTTAGTCACAAACGGAGAGATGTGTTCACCGTTACTAGTGCTTTCCGAATCATTGCGCTGTGTTTGTTTATTCCTTCGCCATAGTGAAACACACACTGATGGGGGGATGAAGTGCAGCAGTCGAGCTTCTTAAAGGGCCAGTACACCTTGACCACTAAAAAGCATAAGACCTGGAAAGTCCCAAACTCAGTGAAAATTATTTCATTTTACCCACTAGAAGCTGAGCACAGAGACTGAAGGTATGAAGACGTTAGTTTTCCCTGCTTTCACTAAACCCCTCGAACTCACCAATGGTCAACAATGACATAACACAGCAGTGGAAGAAGTAACACAATAACACAAACAAAAAGCACGAGTTAAGTACAATCAGCAACACATCAACTACACTATAGAAACTGAAGGTACTCCTTGTGTTGTGTTATATATTTAAGTATGGCATTGGTCGTGGGAATTGTATGTAGGCTGTACTGCTTGCCTTGTAAATTTGAGTTTAACAGCTCTAGTATACCTAGTTTATATTTTTTATTTCATATAGCTACTTTATTTCTCTATTTATCTGTACTCATGTCTGTCCTTGAGTTGTTGCAACACCTGAAAGTGTCCTTTGGGGTTTAATAAAGGTTTATCTTTTCTTATCTTATGTTAGTGAATTGTTAATACTAATGCATCAATAGTTTATTGGGTATGTCCAGTATATAATATTGTAAAGTAAGCAAATTAATATAATAATATAGAAAAAAAATCCGAATGAAATGGAAAGTAGGGGAGAGAGGGCATGGTTGTAACACATCCAATTTCTCCAATTAGGAACAAGTTATCAATCACCTGATTCATTCTGAGCATGACCAGTTTAGTCTTTATTCCACATGGGGAAAGTTGCTCCCTGTGGCAGGCACGGGCAATTTCAGAAGGAAATAAAATATTTTGGAGGTTGGAAAGTGTTTTTTAGTTCATTTAGTTTTGTTATAGCATTACCTGCTCTGTAATTAAACTTAAATTAAAATCATGTTTCTTGTGTGTCTATCTAGATATCTTTCATGCAAGTTCTTAGTGTTAATGTTTTAGCTGGAAGCTGGAAGGTAAGCTAGTTCTTTGCTAGAATATGTAGTTGTAAGAATTGAATTGTTGAATAAACGTTTTTTTCTTATATTCCTTATTACATACTGTTTCACTCCAGTGTATGTTAGAACTAACCCAGACTATGGTGTGAATTGTACCATTTTACTCCTTGTGTTTGAGACTAAAACATTTCTTACTGTGTTGCATTAATAACAGTTGCATCATTTAATAGCAGACACATGTAACCAGTTAGTATATTTTGAATGCACTGTTTTAAATTATCTCACAGATACAGACAGAAATGTAAAAAATGTTATAATCATTCTTGGTCTCTCCTACCTCAGGACTGTTAGATGAATAAAAGCGTCACTTTTGTTTTTGAGCTCTGGCTTTGTATTCAGGCGACTCATTGTTGAGTGTTTAATTTGAAGCAGTAGCTGAGCCAGTAAGCCAACATCCATAAAACCATTCAACTCTTGCCCTCCTGGTGTTTCAAGCCTGCAAAACCCTCTTAAAGAAAACAAAATAATCCTGTTAATTTACCATTTAAAGCCTCTTTTCGGTCGGCAGTACCTTTTTCCTGATCCTGTAGCTGGTCTGTTCAGGGACTGGCTCTTCTCTTCTCTCATCCAAACTTGTGCAAAGAAACCACCAACTGTCTTTCAGACAAATAACAAAAGCCAATTCAGAACAAATTCCTTTTGAGCAAGAACAGGGAAACTTCGAATAATCCTGAGCGACAGTATGTCCTGCTGGACAGGTGGGGAGACGGTGTCCTTGTGAACTATAATAGAGAGAGGTCTGGATTTTTTACCACATGGGAAACTGTTCAATATTACATAAGGGTCTCCGATTTCTCTAATACATAAAACAGTCCCAGACACAGGACCTTGCATCATCTGAGCTGGAGATATTCAACAATGTATAATGCAACAAAGTTAAGGTAAGAATAAGAATACAGAATGATACAGACAACAAATTCACAATCGCTCTTTATTACATTTGTTTCTATTTCAAATGTTTCCAGTTTTCTTATGTCTATAGCTCCACTTTGATAAGAACGGTGATAATACATTTATTAAGGTATTTTTCTCTTGCCCTACACAGGGACATGAGAACTATGGAACAGTGGAACTATAGAACTGCAGTCGGTAGGGATTTGGAAGGACAGATGCTTTCTGGTGACTTTGTCCATTTGGAGGAAAGTCTATTTTCACCGCCCTAAAAAAATTAAACAAGCTGACTTCAAGAATTAACTTCAGATGTAAAGCAAATGTAAATTTTTGTCAATTCCAAGTAGGGCTGCAACTAATGATTGTTGTTTTATAATTATATGTCAATTAAATTTGCATGGTCTATTAAATATTCTATAACATATTTTAATTGCTCATTTAAACCCAAAACCCAAAAGATATTCAGTTTACAATCCCATATGACAGTGAAATGCAGCAAACCTTCACAATTGAGACATTGGAACCAGAGAATGTTTGGCCTGTTTGGTGAAAATGTATTAACTAGTAATTTTTCAATATAATTGTTGATTATGTTTCTGTCATCTGACAAATTGTTGCAGCTCTAATTCCAAGCTATTTCAGCCTAGTACTGAGACTTGATGTATGGAATAAATTTTAATTGTTTAAACCGCCTGTCATTACATGTTTAGACAATTATATTTTCATGGAATAAATCCCATATTGGGGACCATGTGGTTGTAGCTTACAAAAATGTTTTTCATATTAAACACAGAAAAGAGAGGAAGCATAGCATTCTTGAAATACAATGAGAATTTATTCAAACGGTGCAAAAAAATTAATAATTATAATAATAATAATAACCTAACATAAAATCTGATGTTCTTTCTATCCAGATTGCACTGTCACACAGCCTTAGGACTCTCCTCTCAAAAAAGAAACATTAAAACAATTTAAAAAACAAAACAAAAAAACAAATCGAAATACCAGGACAACTGAAATCAAGTTAAAATAATGCACAAATTTGGTAAAATGAATTGCCATTTACATGCAACAGTTCCAGTCCCATGCAACTCGAAGTATTCCATGTTAATGTCACTGATGATGAATATTCTGTTCACACAGAAATTACAGTGTTGTACAATATATAAAAATATATATAGGGTCAGCTGTGTCGCAAAACTAATTCTGAGCCATTTCTCTTCTTGTTTGGAGGAAATGAGCTGGGTCAACAAGAACATTATTGTCATGTTTTAGCATAGCACGGATTGGTGGTTGTAGAAAAAAAAGTAAACAAAATGTACAAATCAAAAAAGCAAACAAACAAATAAAAAGCCAGACTGCTGGACAATTAGCCATGTGAGAAAGAACATCCTAAAATGTTGCAACTAAACATTCCACAAGGAAACCTATTAAAAAATCTCACTATAAATATATATTTTCAAATGGTATTTGTTAGGTCAGCATTGAGGAAATAAGTTTGCAATGAGAGACCCTTGCGTGTCAAAAGGCCCGTCTGGGATTCACCTTCAACTGCCAAAATGTCACTATTTGGTAAACATAAATTCTACCCCAAATCCAGGCTCTTACAAGCTTATCATCATTACCGGTTTTAATATCCAACAATATACATTCTTACCCTTTTAAAAACACTGTAAAACTTTGGGCTTACAAAAATAACTCGAAACATATTTATACAACTTCTGACTGTTTTTTTTTTCTTAAATACAAAAAAGTGTTTGTAGCCTGTAACATCTGATGTTGTACATGTTTCTGAGGGCATCCGTTTCATTGCAACAAAATAACAATAAAGTGGTTGTGTAAGCAAATTATTACTTTGGAGGTCGGGGAAGAGAGTATGCACACATACACATTTTTAAAAACAAACTTCACCTTCCCACAGTAAGGGAACACTTCAAGGGTCTTGTCTGAATTAAAATGCTAGTGTATGGACACACGTCAACACACATAAACACAGCAAATGCAAATGTTTTTTTGGGAAATAGCTGGATTTAAGTGTTTTATTGTCATTAAAACTCTAGTATTACATTAAATCCACAGCAAAAAGACTCCCTTCTTCCTTGACCAGCTTTTGCAACATAGATAATATTGTAATATAGTGTTACATAGTGTTAAATTAGCATTAATGAAAATCATTTCCCAATTTTTTGGTTATTTTTGTTTGTAGTTTGAGTGTGGGTCACGAGGGTAAGCTCCAAACACTGAGATAAAAACAAAACAAAGAGTGCCCTCAACTGGGCAAGGCAGTGAATTGCATACTAAATTGTGCTTTTCTAGACTAAATGCCAAAGAACAGATTTGACCAACAACAGTAGGGCAACTAGAGTCACACTACCTCAAAGGAAATTCCTCACCATGACTTATCACAGTGGAAATAAAAACAAATTTAAGTAGTCATTTTGACATTAGTACAAATTAAACAGCCTTGGGTTTAAAATTATAATAATGAAAACTCAAAAAGTACATCAATCTGTATCAACTAGTTGATATGCCTAACTAAGAAGAATAATGGCAATATCCCAATCGCTTCCACAGAATTTAAAAAATAATAGTACTTTGATAAATTTTGGGGCAGTAGTAGTAGAAACTGCAGGCCATGAAGCAAGCAGTGGATACTTGGATGTTCATCTTGCACAACATACAAACTGGACTGTGATGCCACAAGAACAAAATGCTGAAAAAGGCAACTAGGAAACTGAGTTAGACGGTGACACTGGCACCAAAATGCTGTAGCTCTACAGTAACTGAATCCTTTAGGGAAACCCTTCTGACCTGTGCCCCTGACTTCCCATGAACAGAGGTGGCAGTGTCTGCAGAGATGAACAAAGGACAACAGTCAGGCCACTTCAAAAACAGTAAAAAGTTTTGTATCTACGGACATCAGGAAAGTGCTTGAATTTGTGCAAAAAGAGGTAACGCAACTAGATTCGGCGGGACGACTGCCAGAAATTAAGAAACCGCCTTCAGTAGTGGGCGACCAAACCAGTAATTATTAGGATGTCCTATTTATAAGGACTTCATGAATATATGAATTTGAAGTTAACCTTTTGTGTGATCATGAGATTGTATTAAACATTTTTCACATTTCTTAACCGTAAGAGCATGTTCACTTGTTACAAGAATTTGCCAATACTATGTCGATGTTATTGGGTATCAACATCCAGCAAAAGTGCATGCGTCACCTTGCATCATGCAAACACAAACTGGAGACAACTGTCACAACTGCAGACATCCTCAATGCTTTGTCATTTGTTTAATAGCAAATCAGCTCATTTACTTGTCTGAAATCCAAAAATGTGTTTAGTAACATTTCAATAGGTTAACTTCACAAGATGTTATGCATGTGACGGGTGTCTCCAAAATCTGTTGTGCTGGATGTGACATTTTGACTTTGTAGTATGAAGTATTGCATGCCTTGGTTGGTCACAATAATTAAATACCTCAATGCCAACCATTGTTACAGAAAGAGGAAGACCCAACTAAGAAAGAGAAACAACCGAATATATGAAACACTCTGGATCAGGCTCTAGAAACACTATCTTAACGTAGTGTTGTTTTTGTTCTACAAGGTCTGGTCAATAATGTGACCAAATGCATTTAACCTTCAAAAGTTTGTCATCTTTGTCAATTTCACAAAAATGTGAAATTTTAGGTGATATTTGTTTTGCCAAAAAGATAATACTAACAGTGCAGAGAAGTTGTCTTAAATGCAGGAACATTTATGTTTGCATTCTCAAACATTAGCACCACAGCAGCCCACAGATTGCTTAATCATTAGCATTGCACGGTAGTTTCAATTTGCATTATGCAAATGGTGACAGACGAAAAAGCAATTCAACAAGGATTCAATCTGCTGTTTCCAGAGGTACATATGACGCAAGCATCTAATGACAGTAGTGTAAAATCTGTATAACACTGAAATCACCCTTTCTGGATGTGACTTCTAAATGCTCAAACATCCCTTAATTGACCAATCCAAACATTATCACAGACCACAAATGGAGTAGAGACGCCCATGCCTTCTCTGTTTATCCTTGCGTCCCTGTGTATGAAGTAGTGTGAGTCTGACTTAGTGTATTTTTGTGCATGTATTGTAGATGTGTTGATGAGTGTTATGTATGGCGCCTGCCATATACATTCTCTCCACTAGGAGGAGACAGTAGCAAGGCGCTAAACTCTGATAAAGGAGAGCCTGCAGCTCACACACAAACACACTCATACGCATCGCCTGCATAAGAGCCACAGCAAAATGTAACAGAAGTGCAGTCAGTTAATTCTATGGTCTAACATGTGACACCAGCAGTCAGAAACCACCCTGTATTCTGTAGTCGTGTCGACTGCCATTTTCTGAGGTTGTCTATTCAAACAGGAAGTGACACAGCTATAAAACGGAAGGAGCTGGTTGTGCCTTTCTCTTGTCTATTTAGAGGCTGATCTGCCCTCGCCATTATTCTATTTACTGAAAAAGGCCACTCGTCAAATAAAAGCCATAGCTAGGTCCATTCAGAACCTGTGGATGGCTGGTTCTGTCTCCCTCTTTTTCAGCTCTTCCCGGTAGCAGTAAGAGCAGTAGTTGCCCGTCTCGGGGTGTCCGTAGTAGGTGCAGCTGGGTGTCCGACAGCGGCTTGACTGCAGGCTGGCCAAACCACCGGCGCTGCCCAGTGAGTAGTGTCTGACAGGAAGTTGCCCACTCCGAGAGTCTAGGTTGGAGCGCATGTCCCGGAAACCGTTGGTGTAACTCCCACCAGTGGGTTCAGATCCAGGGTAGTCTGGTGGGTCAAACTCAGGGGGATATGAGGGCACAAGTCGAGAGGGACTCAGGGAGGCGGGGCCTTGTGAGTTATTGTACTGGGGATGGGAGGGACCCTGCATTGTGGGGCAGTGCCGGGGAAGGGTAGCATAAGAGGGGAGGCCAGGGTAGGAGGTTGCCGGAGAGCCGCCAGCTAGCTGGCGTCGAGTATCCATGTAGCTGTGCATATGAAGGTGCTGGGTGAGGGGTGCTGCCGCAGGAGGCTGGTCTATGAAGGAGGGCCGAGGGATGGGCACAACACCAGAGTACATAGAGGGGCTCAAAGGAGAGGACTTGAGTTGGTTGAAAGAAGGTGACGAGTTCTCTGACAGCTCCTCTTTGGCCTCATAAGGCCGGTAGGTAAGCTCTGTACCACCAACTGTCTCCTTCTTATGTGGCTGGACACCATTGGTGGCACCCTTCCTCTCTGCATCACGACGCTGTTGTTCTTGCTCAGCCCGAAAGCGATCCTCTGCATCACTAAGGTAGCGCTGGATCATCTCCTCCTGGAAGGGCTGCCGGTTGCTGGTAGTGAGAAGGCTGGCAAAGATGAATTTCCTCTCACCTTGCATGGCAGCTCGCAGGATACCCAGGCTGACCTTGACATCAGCGCTGTACTTGTAGGTATCACACTCAGTACTGCTCCCACCGCTGCTGCTCATACTGCTTCCTGTTCCATTTAGACGCTCGCTACCTGAGGAAGGGGAGCCTTTCCCAGAATCCTCTGAGGCGTGGGCTGAAGGTGAGCCATCCTTGCTGCCCTTCCTCCCCCTAAATGAGCCCTTCTTCTTCTCCCCACCCTCCTGCTTGACACCTCCAGCTCCAGCATTCTTTCCTGTCATCAGTCCTCCCACGTTTTTCTTCAGCTTGCTGCCCAGGCTCTTGCCAAAACTGCCAAGCTTATTGGCCACAGAGTCTGCCCTCTTCTTGTCTTTATCCTTGTCCTTTTCCTTCTTGGTTTTGTCCTTCCCCACTGTTCCTGTTCCTGCTCCTGCTGATCCACTGCTAGAGGAACTAGATGAGGAAGAGGAGCTGTTCTTGGCCAAGGACCCGCCTCCATTGACCGTTGATCCCGTGGCTGTGTCTCCGTTGCCATTGGAGCTGCTGCTGACTGACTCCTTGTCTGACTCTCCTGAGTCAGGAGGCGTGCGGGCATCCTCTCCTGCTGATGCTGTTGGAGACTCGGGCTGGGCTAGAGGGGCTTGCTGCAAGGAAACAAAGCAGAAACACAAGCTAGTGGAAAAATACTGTGGAAAAATGTACTTCAGGCCTCAATTCAACATCAAATTACAACAAAAAAGAAAAGAAAAATATATAATATTCAAGAAATAGGAAAAAGCAAAGCCACATTCTGGACAAATTGTAACAATACAGGCACATGGCTAAAGAAAAATCCCCACAAGATATAAAGGATGTGAAAAGAGCGATTCATAGAGCTGTTTTTGCAAACCAATGCAAAAAAACAAGCATGTTAAAGAGGCAGAAAAATAAAGATTGCTGTATTTGAAAATGGTATGACCCACACGATGACGCAGTATTCTGATCTCAAACAAGAAGCAGTTACAGAATGCCCCATTTCTCAGCAATAATAACTAACACACAGCTATCATCTGGTAGCACTGGTAAACAGAACAATCCCTTTAAATTATATCTTAATACAGGGATTCCTGTATTGCCACCAGTCCATGCAGATTAACCATGAAATTGCTATGAACTTGTCCTTCCAAGCTCCCTGATGATAGCATGTGGCACACAAGAGGACCTTTGTCAGAGTTTTCATGATGTGATCTAAATGGCCCAGTGTAGTTTGTTTTCACATACAGTGGTCTGAAAAGGAAATAAAATTGCCCCCGTTTATAATAAGTGTGGGAAATTAACACTAACCATAAGCAACTGTAATACATTAAGTCTACAAACCGCTTAGGCATCTGTCTGGAAATCACTTTAAAAGTTACAGTTTCTTTTTCATTCCAAAGCTCAATTTGGCTGGAAAAATACTGAATGAGTCTTTGGAATCCTCAACCAGCCTTCATAACTCACGACGGATGTGTGGACTTTCATCTTTACCTCACAGGGCAAGGGCAGCCAGGTGACCGTCATGTAAGTGTGTAACATCTGGAGCTTTGCCTCCAAAGAGAGAGCCACACTGGGAGAAAAAGGAGAGGGAAACAAGTCAAAGCTCTGCAAGAGTAGACCAACACTGGAGCTCTGCCGGAGCTTGTTTTAAATTGTTGCTCAGGTAGTTTATGAAGTTATTTTATGTTAAAACGTCATAATAACCTTGCTGTAGGACGATACTGAACAGTCATAAGATGGATACTAAACCATGATACCAGAGGTAAATGTGCAACCACAGAAAATAGATCCAAATAAATATGAGAAAAAACATACTGTAAACGCATATACAACAGAGGTTACACTACTACACTGTTCACTGGGATAATGGTAAAGGTCGCTAACCTAGTATACCATATAATGTTGGTCCTCTTCTTCAGTGGAGACTGATAAGAAGACCGAATAGAGATGTACATGCTGCTGCTTAACAACAAGTGATAATTTTGCTCTGAATGGTACAGTAAACAAAATCATCTTGCTGTTCTGCACTAGCCTTTTAACTCAATGACCTTTTCCAAACAGTTAACAGCCATCATGTAATTTTATCTCTGCCCACCATTTCATTGGAGTAAGACATCCACAGTGTCATCATCTGACGTAAATAAGGTGGAAGGTTATTTTTACTGAGCTGCTATTTTGGTGCTCCTTCTCCTGGTCCATTAATAGAAGGTATTTAGAGCTAATCTTATTGTCACTGGCACTGAGTGTCGCTAATCTGGAGTCAGGGGTCAATCCCTACACACTGACACTCGGTCCTAAAGGGACAGCAGCTGTCTATAATGACGTGCAAGTGAACATGTGCCATTCCTGGTTTTGTTTTGTTTTTTCATTGGTAAAAGGCACCTGCTTTTGACCTGACAAACACAACTGGATGAAAATGCGTATGTGTTGTTTTTAGAAGGAGATCATACCTTGCCAGCATCACGTTGTCTGTGTCATCCTTGCCCCACTCCCATTCTTTCCCAGGGTCCACAGCAAAGTGCAGAGGCAGCATTTTGTGCTCTGAGTCAGTGAGAGGTATCACAACTGCCGGTAGAGATGGAAGGAAAAATATTCTTAGAAAAAAGATAAAACATTTTAATCCAGAACTCTGGATTGTCTGCAGACAGAAATACTTCTGAGTGCAATGAATTATTTCACTTTCTATTTTAACATCTCGGCTGCTGGGTCTGACCATTATTGTTTTTGGATGGCCCAATCTGATATTTTTAGACTGGCAAACAATTCAATGTCTGGGCAATGTCTAGAATTTCAAGGATAAACTTGTAATTTGTCCGCACACTTCTGCTTGCAAGCTTCCTTGGTGTTGAGCTACAGAAATGACTGGATATATGCAAAAGCCCAACAGCCATTAGTCACCATTCTTAAATAAACCATAAAGGTCAATATTAAAAAAAAGATTGACCCATCAAACAAAGGCACCAATCTGTAAGTGAGAAAGTGGGCACTAGTGTTATGCACTGTGAGAAAACTTGCTACACATTAATATGTGAAATTTATTTGACTTTTATTTTTCAGTAAGTCTTCTCAAGAGAAATTTGTGGAAAGTGTGGATTGTAGCTTTAAAATGTCAACAGCTTAACAGGAGGCTGCCACAAAAAACAAAAAAAATCAATCAATATTTAGATGCTGCAGTGCATTACCTTGCTCTTTAGAACTATCCTTCTGCTCCATGGAGACCAGGGCAGAAAAGTGCGCCTGGTCGTATGCCAGCACCAGGGGCGAGCGATGGCACTTGGCAGCTGGCACTTCCAGTGGCAGGTAGATGCCTCCGAACGGGATGGGAGCAAAGGCTAGGGGAAAGTAACAGGGACATTAAACACCTGAAAAGCACGACTTCAGCACTCTTTCCTGGGAGGATTTGACCTTTCATCTCAAATCCTATATCCAAACCAATATTTCAGTTGGTTATGAGTGTTGCATTAATTCCATTCTATTCCTGATGTCATCTCTGATATCAGTACAATTAAGTTATACTGAAGTGTCTCCGTAGTAAATTAACAGCTACTACAATTATCAGTTTATTAAGGTTGATGCTTCAGTTCCCTCACAGGGCAGAGTGCTGTAGGTTCCTTGTTGTAAAGACAAACACACATTTGTTTTATGGAACCGAAATGGGTCACATAGTTTTTGGCAGTAGCTCATATTGTATTGTTTTAACCTGCTCGAGATACCAAATAGGGTGTTACTTAATTAGGACAACTCAGGCAAGTCATTAGTCACTGATAGTTAAGTAAAAAAGTGTTTAAAATACTTAATTGCGATTCAATTTCCTGCAAAGTGTAGAGCAAATCGTTATATGAGCAATCTTAGATGTAAAGAGGAATTATCTCCTGAAAATATTATGAAATACACCACATGATCCACTAACAATGTGAGGCATTACCCTCTCCTCCAGAGTCTCTCAGCATGGTGTCGGCCACCACCACTATAGGCCTTCTGAGGACGTGAGCCAAGACAAAGACGTGAAACTCCTCTAAACTCTCATACACTGGTTCATCTGAGGAGTCCGCCCTGAGGACAACAACAACGACAAAAACAACGCAGCTTTGGATTAAAAGAAACATAATTGTTTATACTGTTGCAAAACCAGAGATAATCAAAATTTCAAGCAGGCAATAAATGTGTTATTTGTCATATTAATGGATTCCTTATGACTTATAATAGCAAAAATGTGAAATGTAGTTTTTGGTGGGACAAAAACAATAAATTAATAATTATACAAAAGTAACAATATTGAGAGATACTTGCCAAACATTTTGAACCACTTCAAACTTTTTTTTATTATAGAGCGTTTTCATTATGTTTAACCCATTGAAATTATGCTTGCTATAACAAGAAGCCGATTGACTAAAATGAGGGCCAGCCACTCAGTTCTGATTGTAAGCAGTTGTTTGTTCATGAATAAAATCATGAGTGTGACTGTGTGTCGAGTTAACAGTCCCTGCATTGTCAGAGCCAGACCTTACCCGTTGGTGCCGTTGGTGCTGTAGTGTATTCTCGGCTCACTGGAGGCTAGCTTTAACAGTTCATTCCACTCTTTCTGCCACTCCTCCTCAGTGTACACCAGCCCAGACTGAAGAGAAAGGACACACACACACAACCATTTGCCATTTAGAGAGGGAGTGTCAAATGTCACAAAAGCATGCACTAACGTTATGGCGTCTTACCACAAGGTTACATACTGACAACTGAGGAAATAAATTTAACTGGATCATTAACAAATCAGTGTGTAGTACACAGAGTAGCAACACAGCCCTCATCAACATCATGTTTTAACCTCCATTTATGGAAGGAAACTGCTTATTAATATGTTTTTTCCCCTCAGAATCAACATCCCTCTTCAGCTACAGCACATTCTGACAAGAAAGCTTCCCAGTGCATCCACAGTCATCGACTGCTAGCCGCTGTGCAGCTCCACTAGAGCAATTTTGGTTTAAGTGATTTGCTTAAGGACACCTCTGTGGTAGCTGCTGAAGAATGGGTGAACATTAGGCAGTCATTCGTGTGGCATCTCCTCTGTGGGTGTCTACACGCTGTCTGCAAACCACTTTGGAAAACACACTTAGTGTGATGTTATGCTTGCTTTCATGCAGAGAAAAGTCATGACTTCTGTAAAAAAAAAAAAAGAAGCCTCTAAAGAGCCAATGTTTGCCTTTGTAGAATGTTTCCAGGGTTTTGATGAAGTGTATCAAGAGTAGGTGGAGATACCAGCACTTAGAGATAATATAGTTAAACAGTAGGGTGATGATAACACAATCTTAAATTCTCTGTTTGTATTTGATACAGTTGCAAGTTTTCAGGGCTGCACAAGGGACAAAAATTGACTATCAACTTTTAATGACAATCAAATACTCAAAGACAAATAAAAAAGTTACAGTGAACTAATATTGCACTTCTACTATTACAAAATAGTAGACCAAAAGAAAGCATCACTGTCAACTACATGGATGTGAATTTGATATTTAAGTAGTTGTATAACCTATACTACAAAAATCTGAATTTCTCCTAAAATAGGAGCATCTTATCTTACACATACACACTCAGTAACTGCTTTGTCACATACGGAATATTAGAAACACCTCTAAATATAATGCAGTCCTGTAAAACACCACACTTACCAAGACCTCAATAATAAGCACATAACTGAATATATTTCCAACAATATCAACAAAAATATCATAGGAAGTAGACTTTATGGCAGAGCTGTTGTAACTGTAATAGATTGTACAAGTGTACCTGATAAAGTGGCCACTGAGTGTTTGTTTGCACAGTTTCATGTTTACATTTATAATACAGCTATGAGTAGTATGCTAGAGATGGAGATTAATGGGATTTCTTCAAAGCTCTAATGATCAAAAATATTTATGGCTACAACTATAATATTGTACAAATACAAATATTACAAAATTATTATAGGCATGAAGTAAGTGACTTGTATAGGACTGGTATACCAAATCACCAAGTATTTCCCTATAAGTCTAGGCTATGATAATTATACTCATTTACTGAAAGGTTCCAGGAACCCAATGTTGTCCTGCATGCCTGTCTTGGTGTCGTTTCGAAAGTGTTTTGAAAGGGCGGGACTTGCTTGGAAAACAGAAAACAAATCAACAATGGCGAGCTGTGTGCGCTTGACATTTCAAATGTTTTATTGCACACGTGCGAGCAGCTGCAAGCAGGAATTCATAGTAAGCATGAAAAGGCCTTTTCTTATCTATTGTCCCTGCCTATTTTCCCTAACTACCAACATTCTGATCCCAAGTTCACAAGCCAACCACTTCCCCCATATAGTCATCTCAGAGTTTACAAAGATGACCTAAAGAAGTGTGCTGCTTCTATTACAGACCTCTTTGTTCTGCTGGGTCTGCTGCCACCTCCACCTGCGCTTCAATGCATCTCTCTCCAACCCGTGATCCATCAGCGCATACAGGGACTTCCGTAGCATCAGGTCCCGGTCATGAAAACCCCACATACCTGCAATAGAAAACAAAGAATTTAACACAAACAAAATCTTTTATGTATAATTACACTTCAAAATGATAAAATAATGAAGCAGACTTTACAGGGGCTTTTTGTAGTTTTTTTGTGTTGTTATCTCTACAGAGACACAAATCCTCTTATTGACAGACCAAACAAAATAAATTAACTGTAAACTAACAAATGAAAAGCTGAATTTGTAGCTATTTTTGCCTTTTAAAAAGCACAGGTTAAGCACATGGACATTATTAAAGGGGCTTGAACAATGCCTGCACATTAGTTAGAATATTATTCATTTAAAGAGCTGGGGTTCCTAAGTGGGCCACAGAGACCGATGTGCACTGCAACATTGTAAAATGCAATTAGTGCTTAAACTAACAATGAAGCTCTCATAATGAATGATAACGGAGTGCACGGTACAGGGATCTTGTTTGAAAGGTCTGCGATACTCACCAAGTGAAGCTGCGTGTAACAGGCAATTTCCGTCTCCACTTGTTGCCAGAGGCAGCAAACTCTGACAGTTTGAAACCACTTTTGTCCACCAGTTCAGTCGCCCTGTGGACAAATAGGAAAACCTTAACTCACTTGTTTACAAAAATCAATTTAGTATCATTACACCTGCAGTATTCCTAATGTCAAATTGCCTGTGGTAAATTTAAATCCTATTTCCTCAAATTAATTTATTCTTGGCTGTACATATATCTATTTGGATGTGATAAACAATACTACTGTGAAATTCTCAATTTTATTTTTTTAAACAGGATTATTTGTTATGTTCTAAAGATGAAGCTTTCCAATGATGTGATGTTATATGCAATGCACTACATTTGTATATATGCTTGCGCAAGGTTTGATTGGTTGCTTTTGTGTGGTCCACTATATGACATGTGGTAAATCAGCTGTAAATCAGCAGTTAATGTTTCAGTGCACTGGCTCTAAGGCATGTGATATCATGTAACAAAAACAGCAACCCTTGCATGTAAATCATAGAATCTCATATGTGGGTTCGTGTTTAGTTGTTCTCACCAGCATGCTCCAAGGCCACCATCATCGACTGTTCAATAAGGTCCCTCTCGATGAAGCCACGGAAGTCATCCCGGTACACCGTGAGGTCTGGTAGTTGAAAAGTGCACAGGGGTGTGTCCAGAAGGGGCTCACTACTACTACCTCCAGTGCTTGAGACGTGAGAGCGTGCCAGAGACACAATGGTTGAACTGGCGTGGGAAATGCCCCTCGACAGACGTTTTTCTGTAGCTGCTACAAAACCATGGGAGAGGACATGTAGAAAAAGGTATTTTATACAGTATATTTTTATAGGTTATTCTGTGTAGTTATCTAGTAAATTTGGGACACGTTCAGGAGAAATTTGGGAAAGAAAAGAAAGGGCACAATTGTTAGCATTAGCAATTAATACTAATAATTGTCTGGGCCTCCTTTCGGGTGCTCTGCATTGGCGTGTGTCCTCATTTAACCTCACTTACTGAGCCTACCACTCAAAACTGGTGGATACCAGTAAAATTATGCTATGCTACATAAAAAACATAATGACGATGGCCTGACCTTGCACCACCTCATCTTGGCGGTGGAGTATAGGCCTTCCTATCCGTGCCATCTCCTTTTCCGGAGGCAGATACGTCCTCTCTTCTGCAAAAGAATATGCTAGGCTCCCAGCATGCACCTGTCGCAGTTGCTCAAAGTCACTGAGGGCAGCAGTAAAATCCCAGTTCTTGCCTACAGAGAGAGAAAGAGAGAGAGAGAGAGAGAGAGCATGACAACCTGAACCTTGTTTTTAGGTTGATTTAAACTCATTAAATCAAATGAAACATCCTTAATGAGTTTAAACATTTACCACAAGTCAATGCAACCATAGAGTGTATTGTCTTATGTAAAGGCCACTGGCACATTCCTTCACTTGGGTAAATATCAGAATTTGGAGCACGTCCGGGCTCACTGGTTTGCTGCTGTTCACTGCATTGCATTACATTTTTAACCCATATTCTTATTTGCAACTCGTGTTGCTGCTAGGCAACAGGAGCCCTGCTGACTCGAGCTATACCTTCCTTCCTTAGTGTATGATAGCCTAATTAACCGAGACACTGTCAATTTAGGTGTTGCTCAAAACATCACCAGCTGTCAACTGAAGTGAATACATTAATTGAACACATAACAGATTCCACAAATTTGCTCTTAAAGTTGAACTTGGTTTAATTATGAATGATTGGCTAAAAAACAAGCCTGATTTGACGTTCATCACTACTCTACTAGCAAGTTTGCATTGTTGTTTCTTTTGTGCACACTGGACAATGTGTCACTAACATTAATGTGTCAATTATATTTCTGTCTAAGACCAGTGCTATAATGAAATACTCGCAACTCACCCTCTAGCAGATCTCTGGCCAATCCCGGTTCGGCTCCAGTGGAACGGACAAAGTCGGACAGGACTGCGTCCATGTCCACGGTCATGTGATCATGAATTCACACGTTTGCAGGTTTTGTCCGGGCAGAAAATACTAAATAAAAAGAAACACAGACTCTGCTCTCCCTGACAGGACAGCAAGGGAAGGGGTAGGGTTTGGAGGGTCCAATCCACTACTCTACCAGCCTCACCTGAAAAGAGAACACAGATATAAAACGAAACGATCAAACTTGCACAAATAGTCATTTTTAGTAGTTTGTTTTTAGATCATAGAATCCAGACCATAGAGGGAAATTTCATTTTAAGCATCAGTATGCACAGACTACTTGAACCCACATATATAACCAGAGATATAATTCAGTGATGGTGGGATTAATGATTTAAATGATTATTGATTATTGATTTATTTTTTTCAGTTCAGGAAAATGTATAATGAAAGAATAATTAAACTATACAAAATTAGTTGTTAAGGAACTAATGGACAGACAGTTGGTTTTGTGATAGCGCTGAGCTCTTATATCGAACATAACCTGCTCCAGAGCAGCGTAACCAAACCCCTGGTTGCTTTTGTAGTCAGCACCTTTGCAGGCACTCGTCCCACCCAAGACAGCAGCTGTGGCAAACAGAGTCAACAGGTTTCAGGTTGTTCAGGTTGTTTGCTCAGATTTGCCTTGAAACCCAATAAAAGTCAAATAACAACACATGTAGGGTAGCTGCTGTTAAGCGTGATGTTTGTGATGTGGGTA
This sequence comes from Lepomis gibbosus, assembly GCA_029875015.1. Lineage (NCBI taxonomy): Eukaryota > Metazoa > Chordata > Actinopteri > Centrarchiformes > Centrarchidae > Lepomis > Lepomis gibbosus. The sequence continues at coordinate 11,346 of JAPMOB010220716.1, read as the reverse complement.
TCTTTACTATGTGGTTTCGGTCTTCATCCTGTTTCTGTGAACACTTTTTAATTATCTGTTATGAATTCAGAAAAGCTGTCAGGATCAATCTCTTAAGGCCAGCTATTTCAAAATCTTGACTTGAGACCAATGTGCTTCAAAACCGCCTTCAGATATGACCTGTTAAATATGTAAAGACAAGATTTTTTTCTGCCAGAGAAAGTGTTTATTAAATGCATGACCAGAAACCATGTAACACTTGACACAAGACGTGTCTTCTACTAACAGCCAAGATAAATTCCTATTTCACTCTAAATCAATTTACCTGTTTTGTGCAAAATCTGGATTTTTGTACATATAATCATCATTAACAATGACTTTATATTCACATAACAGTATAGAAAAAATATATGTTTCACGGGTAGGTAAGTCAATGGACCTCATTGCCATATCAAATATAAAGGCAAACTTGTTTCAGCAGTGTGATTTGAGGAAACAGTATTCCTTTGAAGAGGCCCATTTATATCAAGTAGATTTTGCTGTTCAAATTTCAATGGCAGATCCTCAAAAGGGCCAGCATTAGTTGGGCCCTGAAATCAATAAAGAAACATTATCAAGACCGAGAGAGAAAAAAGGAGTCAGCAACAATGAGCAGTTGACACAAAGGAGGTAGAGGGCAATCAATGCACAGCCAGACAAAAGGCACAAATCAAAGTAACTCTGGCTAAAAAGATGGACTTTTAGAGCAAAGCCAAACCTAAAAGGATTTTTACCAGGAAAGCTATTCTAAGTGTACATACACCTTTTCAGCAGTGCTTTGAACCACACTTAGACAGTAACAAGCCTTGTTCTGTAACATCTGTCCTTCCACAGCACTTTGCTGAATTAGTATAATGTGTAAATAAGTGATTGAAACATCTCAAACATCTGGTAAATGATAAACCTTGCTCATCAATGCAGGTCAAAAATGAAATGAAATCCTTCATCTTAGGGCTGTTATACTAAATGCAAATTCCAGCTACAGTATGCTATTTTTCCTTGACATGGATTGTAAGCATTACTATTAATTAATAGTACTGATACTAAATATTACTTCAGGTCTACAAAACTACATTTTTACATACCAACATAGTGACTTAAACACAGCATCCAACATGAATCATGACAATGCTCTTTGGGTAAAAAATTGCTGTGCATAATTGTAAAACTATCCAGTCATTATGATGCCTTGAAGTTCAGAAACAGACTAATCCAGTTTTGACTGACTTTTCTTTTTATCTACCTACAGTCATCTATTCCCATCCGTCCCATGGCTCATCCAACACCCAATGTTCCTGCCTCATCTCTGACTCAGTGAACTCTTTTCCACTGCGTCTGATGAGTCACGAGTTTACTCTTCTTACACCTCTCCATCGTTCTTGCGCTACATGCACTCCCTACCTCCCTCAGTTTCTCCATCATTATTATAGGAAAAACTGCACAGGAACGCAGGGGAGGAACAGAATTCAGTACAAAAGAACCTTGTCAGCCAGCTGAGTATTTCTAGAGCATTCTCTGCATAGTCAGGCATTCAGCAGCCTCCCCTGAAGGGTCTCCTAGCAGTCTTGCAGTTTTGTCAATTCTGTGATATTAAGGTCTACTGATCACATTCACAACATCTTAGAGATGTTGTACCAAACAGACCCCATTCAGACTGCACTGCATTAAAAAACATCAGGGCTGTGTTGGAGTGAGTGTGTTGCTATAGATACCAGTAAGAAGATGTAATGCTAACCACTCCAGGAAGTTCAGTCTGATGACTTTAAGGCAGGAGTTTACAATTGAAAGTAAAAATTTAACAAGCCAGTAATCATTTCCACCATCTCTAAACAGTATGAATGGCATGATGATATAAGGGACAAACTAAACGGGATTACTTCTAATTCACTGCACTGCACTATGTTTGCACTGCACTGCAGTAAAACCTTAGTCAGGATCAACTTTTGTATCAGACTGACCTGTATTTTTTATAGGAACCCAGACCAGTATTCTTATTTACATGAATGAGGAGCCTGAGCTTTTGTCTAAAATGGTCATTTGTCCTTCGCGACCCTGATCCCGACCTGGGTTGAATATAGGTTGGATGCCGCCCTGCCTTTCGTGGAAAAGTGTAAGGGATTAAGGATAAGAGGGGATGAGAGTTAAAGGTTACTGAGATAAACTTTTAACTCTCCCAAAAACAAGAAAGAAAGAACAAAATACCAAGAGTAAGACCGAGCAGACAGCATGGCTGCAGAGGTAAAACTCTATTACTCTTTTTAGTAATTTACAGTTACAGGTATGAAACACAGGTGCAGACTCTGAACTGAACAATGACAATGAGGTGTTAACTTGTGACACCAGGCTCATATGAAGCTCAATGCAAGAGGCTTGTAGGACCCAGAAGACCTGCATCACACATACCTCTCCCATGTAAAATATGTATTATAGAAAGCCTTGTGTCCTTTGACTGACTCAGTGTAAGGCCAACTCAGATGGAAAAAAAATACACAGGAGTTTAAAGTTAAAAAATCAAAAAAATTAACTTAAAGAAAATGTTTAATAACCTTGCAGCATTATCCATGATGGAAAATAATTACCAATGAATATCTATATTAATGATCATTGGGAATCAAACTTAGGTAAATGTAAATGCTTTGTATTTGTATAGCACCTGTCTAGTCTTTGTGACCACTCAAAGCGCTTTTACACAACATCGCATTCACCAATCACACACATTCATACTCTGAGCCTAAGTGCTCAAACAGAAACTAACACTCACACACAATCATACAATGGGGGAAAAGAGCCACCAGGGGCTATTTGGGGTTCAGTATATTGCCCTAGTACACTTTGACAAGCAGCCTGGAGGAGCCGGGGAATGAACCCCAGATCTTCTGATTAACAGGCAATCCATCCTACCTACTGAGCCACAGCCGCCCCAACAACTTTATTGTCTTTCATAAAGTTACAGAAATGTTCCTTGGACGAAGTTTTAAAAAATGCACGTTTAAAAACACACTTAAAAATGTGTTTAACTTACCTTTACTCACTTAGATGGCTTTAGCAGAATCCAGCCTCTGCCTGGACCTCGGGGTACTATGTAAAGCCTCTTGTTTGTTTACTTAATAGAATCCCATAAAAGGTAATTTACTGGTTTGATTATTCTGGTTATTCCAAAGAAACACTGCAAGCAGTGAAAAGGGCGATAAAAGTGAAGGGCTGTGGACAGAAAGTCCCAACAGAGACCAACAAAAGGCCGGCTGTTGTCACTCTGGGCCTGTCTCATCAGGCATTCCTGTGAACCCACTCTGATACTTTTGATGTAATGTCACATGACTCTCCTTCAAAAACACTTAGAAAAAACTTGTTTTGAGAAAAAGCCAATACTCTTGCTAATATTGTCTCACAAAACCTCTGGTGTTACACCATAATATCATAAAATTACTAATCTTTTTTTAAATTGTTTTAATCAATTTGTATGCTCAGTAAAAAGGCCATGCCATTTATTATTATTTATATATTGGATCAGATTTGAAAGCATAATAGCACATTAGCCTAAATGTGTCAGCATTATTAACGAAGGTTGTTTCTACATGTTTTGAGATTTCCAGAGAAGGAAATAGTGAGAAAATTTTACTTTTACTTTTTTAAGTAAAAAGTAGGTAAATTAAAATGTACTATAAGAAAATGTTGCTGTGTTACATTTTTAAAAGGAAAAGGCAGGTGGAGGGAATGTAAAGAAAAAAATGCATATGATGCTATTATGTGACAGACCTATTAAATTAAAGAAAAATAATTCAAGGGCATTGGCAATGTATACACACTACACAGCCCCTATGTCCAAACAATATATCCATAGATGGCACTTTGCAGCCTGTGCAAACAACTGATGATTCATTGCACAACCATCTTCCTCAGTGTAGTCTTAGCAGAATTAACCAGAAAAAGAGGACAAAACTCAAAGAATTAAACAAAATGACTGACAATCAATAAAAAGAGCTATGGACACCACATCGTTTGCGACAAGCATTATTAGTCTACAGAAATTAAATACCCTGGCACTCCTTATAAAGCCAACAAAAGAAAAAAAGGTCAACAAAGCAGACAAAACGGACATATACAATACTAAACATTAAAAAGTGCAGCCACAAATACACATATTAAAGCAAATAGAAATCTGAACAGTTTTTCACCACATGTAGTAAACACACACACACACACACACACTAAAAACACAACGTTGTCTAACAAGGTTGACATCTTCTGGAGAATGAGTTACAACCATCACAATTAGTCTGTTCTTGTATTCACTAGCGGTGGGAGAAATAATCGATTCTAAGATGCATCGTAATGCAGACGTGGAAGATTATTAATCGATTAACAAATGTCTAAAAATCGATTATTTAAATGTTAATTGATAATGTAATGTTGACGGAACGCAAAAGGCGGAACTCGCGGAAGCGCAGCGCCCGGAGCGTCTGTGGAGTGCATCAAGATGCATCGATAATCGTTTTATAATCGAAACGCAGCCCTCTGAATCGTAATCGAATCGTGAGGTGCCCAGAGATTCCCACCCCTAGTATTCACCTGTCTGTGAGCGTTGCAGGAGCAAAGTCCTCCTCCATCTGCTCTAGGTTTAACTTCTGCTTGATCATTCTCAAAACATAACAAGTCCACTCAGACTCTCTGTCCCACTATAAGCAGTCAACTCAGACGCTCTGTCCCACTGCGCTCCTCAAAGTTTCTAAACATTTTGAGATGAAAGAGTGCTCTGCAGTCACAACTATGCTAAATTGTCAAAAACAGCAGACAGGCATCGCACAGTGCACTGAGGGTATACTTGCAGTAAATGCAGTAAAGTCACCGCTTAAGGATCCACTATGGGCAATTTAGAATTAATGCAGACCCACCGCACACTTGTTGGTTATGCAATATAACAAGTATATTTGACGTGAAGAATATAAAAAAAGGCATTGTTACAGTAATGACATTAAATGTTGTTTGTTAATTTGACCCTTGGTCTTGGTTCTCATTACTTCTTACATTGTGACACTTGGTGCAAAATAATAAATAACACAAGAAAGACTTTAACGAAGGTGGAAATGTCAGAGCAGACAGTAATTAAGACTGAACAGTAAAACCTTCACACTGACTGAACTACACTAAAGGTTTGGGAAGCTAAATGCATTTATTGTAAAACATTACGGGAGAGTCTGATATTCCCATTCCGGTTTCATTGTCACATGGTTAGCAGGACCTAGAATTCATGCTTGACATGCTGTCACATGGCAATCACACAAATATGTGGAATGCGGAAAACACAGACTTGATGATAACAATGGAATCAACTGTAAAACACAGAGTATCGAATAATCTACCAGAATGTGGATGCAATTTACAAAAATCTGTGTTTTTCCTAGCATTACAAGCGATTTTTCACACGTATTATTATATTATTTTAGTACACTACTGTGTATTTGTGAATTGTCCCCATATATAATTGCACATAAATTTGAATATTTCTATACACATTTGCATAATACATCAAATTTATTGATATTGATTGTATTTTTAAGATTTTCTTACTAAGTTGTTGAAATTGTATTCATCCACCACTTGATTACACACTGTTTCTCGTCACAAAATGTGCTTAAATCAAAAAAAGAAAAATTTAAAACAGAAAACAGGTAATTTAGGAAAAATTTTAAGAGAATCTAGAAAAAACATAGGGCCCTACAAATGCATAATAAAGTATATTTCATCCCTAAAAAACATACTTTATTTGGTGCCCAAAATGTTGAATTTGGTAGCTAGCAAAAAATATTCTGCACAAGAAAGACCTTGTGTAGACTACTGGCTAACATAAACAGCAATGCTGCCAACATGGGGCAGTCAGTGATTTGTGTCTGGGATGGCTGAGCTTTTGTCTGGCAGGAGGGCTTACGTAACAGGAGCTGCTGACAACACGTGGGTGCTGAGCTGAGGGCTGGGCGAATGGCCTGGATCACTGAGGGAGACAGAGGTCACCACAGCCCACTGCGTCAGCCCTTGGTGGGCTGAGAGGGTCAATTTACTGCAGGGACTAGGGACACACGTTTGTTTTGCCTAGCCTTTAGATAATTTAGGAAGGAAATGTTTATGCTCTTCTTATGGAATACATGCCCTCACATTTGAGATCTACATACATTCACACCAGGAGCTTAGTCAACTACTGTCCAATGAGCAGCCAAAGTGGTGGAGATTAAAGGAATCATTCTCTTCCGTAGAGGATTCAGCAAGCCTGATTCTCTAGCCTGACAGAAAAGAGACTCATCGGTGAGAAAAATTTAAAAAAAGAAAAAAAAGAAGAGAACATAGGCCAAACAGTGAAACAGCTATGTAAACAATCAGTAATACACCAACAAGACATTTTTAAATATGATCTGCAAAGAAGCTAGTCTGGTTCACAGACATCTGAATCACTGTCCACATGTCTGATTTTTCTTTTGGCAAAAACTAAATGTCAATCCTTGGATTATCAAGCCACAAGAAATAAACACAAAAGGAACTTACTCTGTTGTTGTTACATTACACAATAGGCTTACTATTTTTATAATACATTTTATGTTTATTGCTCTGATTATTTATTGCAAACAAGATATGTAATATTTTCTATGTGAAGCATTCTAAACTGCATTTCTTGTACGAAAGGTGCTAAATGAAAACAGATTGCTGTTATCATCATTGTCTTTGTTGTTGTAAAGTAAAACAGGAGTTAGCAGTGTTGGTACAATGTGCTGTTATCAGCCTGGGGTGAGGCATTTACCCACTTCTCAGAGCAAAACCAAAATCAGGAACATAAGGAGACAAACAGACCATAAAACACATGACACAAAGGGTAAGACAAGGCATTTAGCCTACTGTGTGCAAAAGATGCTAGGGCTCTAAATGCTTTGTCATGCCTCACTGTGTAGGTTACTCATGCAAGGTCACTCAATATGTCACGACCTAAATTTTGTGAACACAAGAATAATGTCTTTTTACGGCGCAGAAGAGGACCTCATATTATCATGAACCAACAAATTAGATCTTTATGTTAACATTTTCTAATTTAAAGAGCCACAATCTGTATCATTGCAACTAAATCTGTATCAATGCAACTAAAATTCTCATGCATTCACGGCAGTGGAAACAAGTTGAGAACACAGCATTGACATGTTTTTAACTAAAGAGGATAAGGCAAAGTTATGTTAGCAAACAGTTTCTTCTGTATTTATCCAGCAGTTAGGAAGCAACAATATCATTCATTTGGGGTTGTGTGTTTGTATCTACATGATAAATTTAAGTCTAACATTCCTTCTCTTTTTGCTCTGTTTTGATCTCTACTAACAGTGGGCTTTTAGAGCTTTTTCGCTGAAAACAGCTGGCTGCTATGGCCGAAAACAACACTAAGAGAGCAGTGAAAGTGAACCAAAACAGCTAAACATGAAACTCACTATAAAAGCTCTATAAAGCAGAGGGGTGCTGCGGATTCTGGTGATAATTCTCTGTAGATTCATCTCTAAGAGCAACGCCTTTAACATTGTCATTTGATCTATCATTATAAGAAAAATATGATTATAGCCACTTTAAACAAAGTGAAATGAAAAATAATTCTTATCCAGTATTCCTGGCTGGGTCCATTTATCTCGTTATATGCCAAATGTGTGTCAAACTAATCATTTTCTCTTTCTGTGAGACGTAAAAATATTTTTGATGACTCATCTTGAATTCGGCAGCGGTAACATATATTTAGCCAATCAAATGTGATTAGAGGTACTAGCTAATTCCACCCACTGTGTAAAACCACAATTGACTGTGGGAAGCTAGCAGAGCAATATCTTAGGAGGTATGTGGTTTAATTTCAGCTGGCAAAAACGTTGTTTGCATTTCCAAAAAACGTAGTTTATTCATTCCAGGGAGGTGTGGGTGGAGGCCAAGCTTCGTACATCTCCACCACTCCGTATTGTGCTGCATTTGCTAAGTCATCCCCACTTTAAAGTGATCGGATTTAAATCCCTCCCCTAACCAAACTCTGCCCACATATTCTGTTTCACTCTGACCCACGTCTAACTTATGTTTAACTGTGACTTAACTAAGTAAGATACAGGCTAGAAGGACTCTGAGCATTTTGTATTTGTCAATATTAATAATGACTGAGAATAGCACTCTTGTAACTATGGAGATTACAGATGTAAACAACCTAGGTTTTAATGCACAGAGTGATAATTGTGTTATTCCTAGCATTAAAATACCTTTATTTGTCAGAGCATGTTCCAATTCTGTGTTTTGAATAATGGTAATGGATTTACACTTTTATTTACGTCATGGGTTGCATCTTTCACAGAACTTACTTCTCCACATGCCTATCAAACTAGGTATACCTACAGTAGGTCTCCAAAGGTAATGAAAACAGGGTCGGAAGATTCACCACTTTTTGTTTGGCTCACTGAGCTTACAATCATGGTGTGAAACATGAGCTTTGCTTTACAATTAAGAGGAAAAGGAGCTGGGGTCAAAGAACAAGAGGAATGCAATACACCTGAACAGACACTTAACAATGACCTGAGCCAGACAATTTTCAGTTTGTGGTGAGACCTTAAAATGAGCACGACTGAGTTGTGCCGTTTCCCTTTAATGGTCAAGCCAGGACGAATGACCATGTCTATAAATGTGTCAGTTCTATTTTAGTTCAATCACAGAACCTTTTCTGTGATCTCAGTGAATGTAACACACCCTCTCAGTCAAAACCATATGAGTAATAAGATAAATGGCAGTAAGTAAGCAAACAAGGGAGGGCATTGTGGCTGGTGGGAGTTGCAGCAGGAGTTGCAAGTGTGTCGCCAGTGCTCCATCTCTGGGCCAGAGTGATGGAGGGATAGAAAGTACAACCTCCCAAACTATTGAACACAACTATGAGTACTGCGTTTTTGAGAATTGCATTTTGTGCTTTTGCTAAAATAAGTACAATACGTCAATGTATCGACATCAGCCTCAAAAATCTAGTATTGCACGGGCTATACTAACAGCTAACGAGGGAAATTTGGAGAGACTCAAATCTCCACATGATTGATGCATTTAAGTCTAAGTCAATCTTGTTGTTGTCAGAGTTGTCAGTCTAAGTGTTCTATCTGTGATAGACGTAGCTTACTGTCAATAAAACCACATTCATAAAAGCAGACCAAATGCATCCTTGTTTATTCAGTCTTTTTTTTTATTCACCAGAAACAGGGCTGGGTTTGCTGAGAACAATCAATCTCAATCACAGCAAATACCTTATGACTGAAGAAAACCAGAAAAGGAAGACAAACAAAGGTGTGGTGAGATGACTGTCCTTCTAATCTGGTTACTGACTGAGCCCAGTCAGCCTACACTGACTCATTATATAACATAAGAGCTACAGTTGGGAAGGAGGCTGATCGCTGCCTGGCTAAGGAAAGAAGGAAAATCCTGCCCTTTACACTGTTCTTCTCTCAGCTGAACGGAGCAGCATAGTGGCACTACTGCAAATGTAGTATGCAGAATAAATATCTGCTATAGGATGTACTGTTTCAGTCCCTCTTGACAGAAAAAGCAAAAGGGTTTAAAAAAAGACCTTAAAAGCCAGAAACTGTACCAAAGCACAGCAATGCAAAATCCTTGCTTGTAATATCATTCTACAGGGCTGGACTATGCTTTCATTATTGACAATTTTGTTGACAAAAAAATCCAGAAAAATAAATCCAATATGGAAATGGAAAATTGCTTTGTCTGTGAAGAAAAAGCAAAAGATATCTCACCCAATTTGGACATTTTTTTGCAACATCATTTGTTTTCAAAGGCAAGTGGATGCATCATATAAACATTGTAACGTAAGCACATTCATTTCCAAGGGCTTGCATAATGCTTAAGCATATGATAAGCATAGCATTGTAAAAACCCCTGAGGCTTATACAAGGTTGCTGCAGAGAGATGTTTGCGCAAAGCAAATCAATGCTCTTCCTCCTTTCTCAAAGTCAAAATAAATTCACATATAAAGCACTTTTAAATAAAATGTTCATGACAGAAGAGAGGGACCAAAACATTTCACCTAGGGATAGGCAATATTACGATATTTGATTGTGAACAATTAAAATGTCTCCACAATCTGCCTTTTCAGAGAGATCGTTATCATGGTACTACAGTGCACCATCAGTTTTAGTTCTATGGTTCTAAGTTCACTAAGTCCACTAACCACAGCTAACTAGCTGCTGTTATATAATTAGCTCAGTTAGTCTAATAGTCATCTGAATAAGCCCGGACTGGGAGCTTGGATCACCAAGCGAGTGTATTGTGTATTGTGTGTATTGGCTACTGTAAATGCCAATCAACATCTGCAATAAGTCCCTCCCTGTCTTTGTGTTTTTAGATATGCAGAAGCACATTAAATTAAAATTAAATCAAAATTGTATTGTATGTAAATTAAATCAAAATTGTATTGTATGTGATTAATAAAGTAGTGTTATTTTTCTCTTGCAAAACTTGCAAAATAGTCTTAAAAAAACAACAAGAAAATGAATCGTGGTCCTGTCTGAAATAAATCATGATATGATATAGGGCTGAAACTATTCCTCGATTACATCGATTAATAAAATGCTTCAACGCAAATTCTTTGCATCGATGCTTCGTTTAATCCATGTAACTATGCAGCATTGTTTTGCAGGGACATTTATTATTGTCGCACATCGCGCTTACGCTGTGAACACGATGTGATTATGATGGAGCTGTTTGCAAAGTGGAGGAAGAGAGAGAAAACAGCGAGGGACAAAAAATAAAGTGTCCAAACTATGGGACTATTTCAAGCTAAAGAAAACAACAACTCTGTAATGTTACCGTCCGTCCATCGTCCTGAAAACCATGTAATCTGTACGAGCCTTTAGTAGAACTTGTGTAGCACGCCGGTGATGTTTGTGTATGTAAAGCAGCTGTCTGGTTGTTCTGATGTTTGCTATACGACACACTATGAATTTCCGAAAGGGGGTGGTGGGGGGGCGCCGCGCCGTGCCGCAAAAGTACTTCTTCGCATCGATAAATTATTGAAATAATCAATAGAAGCTTTGAATACTAAAATTATCGTTAGCTGCAGCCAGCAACAGAAAAGTTTTATATTTCACAGTTTTCGTATTGACATTCATCACTAAACCCACTTCTGAGAAGTTATGAGGTGAGAAATCAGCTGTGTAGATTTTGAATATTGACAGTTTTACAAGAAGTGATGGCGGGACAAAAATGTGCCAACCCGCGGGAGGAGCGTGTGAGGCCGGCCAGCCGCCCGCTCACAGAGCCCTCTGCTCCCGCCGTCACACAGAC
>JAPMOB010220713.1:0-17371 GCA_029875015.1 Lepomis gibbosus | reverse complement strand
GCCTTCTGATTGGGTGGGCCTGAGGGTAAAGTGGGTGGGCCCAGGCCCACCCGGGCCCATCCGTGCCTACGCGGTTGATGATAGGTAACAGGTTACGTGGTGGTGTGAACACCGCTGACATCCAACTAAACTTATGAACCAAGCGGCAGCAACCTGATCTGAAAAAAGGAAGCCACTGCGGACTTGCCTGAAATCTGCACTCTGTCTAATGGCCAGCAGAGGGCGACTCCACAGGATGCAAAAATATGTCCGACTGCAATGGACTTCATGGCAAAATGACTCAGTTGCCCAAAAAGTATCTTACAGCAAGCTGCATGCCTTTTGAACCTTAAATTGAATACTTTTTCCATATTAGATTTTTTTTATCTCAACACTATTATTGCTGATTTAAAGACTGATTTTCTGTTTGTTCCTACAAGGGCATTTCAATATCGATCACTTGCATCCCAGAAAATTAGTCACAATTTTAATCAACATTTGGCTAATTAAGAAAGATTTTAATATACCATTACTTTTAAGTAATTCAGCAAATAAAAATGACTCATCTGTAAAGCCTCACCAAGGCTGAGGATTTGCATTGTTTTCCCCTTGTCTCTAACCATCTAAAACTATAACCATTTTCTTTGCTTGTTTTGATGTTTGCTTTTGCCAAAATAGCAAATAAAAGAGGGCATGTAGGACTCTAGGAACCTCTGATGGTCATTGGTCCTTATTTTCTGCACACTCATATACAAAAAAAGAATGACTGAATCAGGAAACTAAAACTTGGCTGCAACCCAACTTCCTATAAAGCAAAACATTTTTTGTCATTGTTTCTTTCATTTAAGAAATATCGCCCGACTCAAATCTGTTGTGTCAAAACCAGAACTAGACATGATCATGCATTCATTTCATCCCGGTTAGACTACTGTAACTTCCTATTCACCTGGCACAGCAAATCATCCCTGGACCGCCTAGCAGGACACATCACATCACACCACACATCACATTACACCCATCCTGTTGTCATTGTCATTACAATGGCCCCCTGTCAGTTTCAGGTGCTTGTTTTCACATACAGAGCCTGCATGGTCGGGTACCTGGGTACATTTCCAACCAGCTTCACCCACATATCACCTACAGGCCACTTGGGTCTTCAAACCAGGGTTCACTAGTTGTTCCACATGCTCATTCTGTAGACTTACTGTCCACAGTCTCTGTTGATGCCTTTGAAAAACATCTGAAGACTAATTTTCTTAAGTCAATCTTTTTCTCTCCACATGCTGTCAAAATTATGCAAACATGTTTGTTTTTCCCCTTTTTAATAGATTGTTAGTTGCAGCTCTACTTCAGTTTAGCATTAATTAGCAAAAAAACCCTGTTTTTTTTTCCTATTAGGCCTAGCACACAAAAACAACGACCATCATCAACAGTCTGGCCAGTCTTTTATTGTCAACATAATTACAGAACAAAGGCAAATTAACTCAATAATAATCACAATAATATTATTAAAAATACAATTTTTAATAACCAACACTTTAATCTGTAGTGCACTTTAAACATCCGCACACCGCCATGTTAAAGGCAGTCCACGGACAAACAATCTGCTGAGCTGACGAGGCGTTTCAGAGTTGAGTGTGTTCATCAGGAACTGTACACATGAAGTAAAGGCTGTTAAGGATGTATTCTGCAGCCTAATCCATTCATAGGTTACTTAAAAAAATAGCAGTTTGCATATTTGTTATCCCACAACTTTTATCCTGTTGTTACCTACGGCATGAATTTAATTTTCTTTCCCTGCAGTAGCTAATCTAATTATATATATATATATATAAATAAAGCATACTAGGCCAGTGGTTCCAAACCAAATGGGTCTCAAGATAAATCTGAGGGGTATCCACATGATTTAAAAAAACAAAACAAAAAACACAACAACTTAATTTCTCTTTTATTACTGTAAAATACTGGATATTTTTACCTTTTGGGGACTCTAAAAATTATTCACGTAAAACATAAAAGTAAAAAGAAAAATTACTGCTCAAAACTCATGAGCGGTCCCAAGCAGACATGTCTTCAATTTAAAGGAATACACTTTCTTGCTGAGAAGATTGATACCACTCTCTCGTATGTAGCTAGAGGACCTAGTGAGCAGCCAGTTAGCTTAGCTTAGTTGCCAGGCAATTTACAGAGTTTCCAGGAAACTACTGCTCCCAGCCAAGAAACAGTCAGTACATAAGCCTTAACATTAGATATCACATATTGATTAGTGAGTTAGAAGTGGTGGTAGGCCAGTGTTATACAGAGCAAGGCTAACTGTTTCCCAATATTTCCAGTCTTTATGCTAAACTAAGCTAACTGGCTGCTGTATTGTTTTGCGTATTCTTTTAAGGAGTCACAAGCCAATAAGGCTGGGAACCACTGTAATATACTGATCTGTTGGAAAAGAATTTCCATCCAAGAGGTGATTAATGCATTTTGTTAATGATCTTGCTACACATTGAGTGTGAATATTATCTATTAAAATATGGTTCTTATTTTGGACCGAAACCATTAACAGTGTAGTGCACTGCTGATGACAGGTGCTTCCTGGAAGAAACAGTAACATTTCATGGTGAAGGTTTGTGTTCTTAGAAATGAACAATAGAGACAAAACAAAGAGTGACGTCCAAACTCAACCCGCCCAACAGCAGCAGCAGCAGGAGCAACATCAACAACAGACAAAATCAGTGCAATTAACTAGACTCTCGCTATTAATCCAAAACCAAGGACATTAGAAAACAGGCAAGTGCTGATTAGGCTGGTGCAAACCATTTGTGTATGGCTGCATGTACAGCAGGTAGACATGTTTGCACATACAAATATAAGCACTCTTATTCACACAGCTTCTTCTAGTAACCACACACACACACACACATACAAAAAGCAGCACAAAAATGGAGGATCCTTAAGTAACTTTAACTTTCCAATGTAACTCCGTCTGCTCCACCAGCCTAAGTTCATTGGTCCCAAAGGCACATAAGCCTGGCTAAAATAGCTTAAAACAGCTTATCTGTAGTATTTTCTAATTAAAATCAAAACCTCAACACAAAGGGCAGGTTTGCTCAAATACAGTGTCTGTACTGAAAACCAGTGAAATCATAAAAGAGAACTAAACTTTTACTTGTCATTTAAATTAAAAAAACAGATCCTGCCATTTTAAGTTACAAATACAAACTTTAGCTAAGCCAGTAGCCAATAAAATCACCAGAGTTGAAGCCGTTGCAAGAAGCTGCATTGTACGCAATATCAAACCTGGGTACAATAGTCTGAGCAAATTTGTCTGATCTACTTAAATCTCAGATATATTAGTTTGACCACAGCGCCAAGACGTTTAGTGAATCTCAGGTCATTCACACTTATTTCCTGCTGATTTCTCCTACAGAACAATTCAGTGTTGACTTCTTTCACACAACTTTCATTTCTGGGCTGCGCAACACAGGTGCAGCGTTGCTCAAAAGAGGTGGAAACAAAAGAAAAAGAATGACACAAAGAAGGAGTCAGAAATTTCCAAATCCTACCTTATTATGTGCGAGGAAATGTAATTTATAAAATCGGTTTAGGAATTAAATATTGAGGATGAACCTATTAAAGAAAAATATTAAAGAAAAAATGTTGTAATATAGTTTTAAAGCTGTTTCCTTACAGACAGAAAATTGCACAGCCTGAGACATTTCTCTGTAAAAGTCACTACATTTTCATGGAAAATCGATTCAGTCTATTCAAATATGACGCTGACGCAAAGAATCTACCAGAGTAAGAGCTTGTGTGAAGGGGGCTTAGCTCACACTGAACGCTCTTGACTATCATGACATTAACACAGCTAATGCCCTGATGTAGTAAAACCTTCTTAACGGTCAATCTTGAGATTCAAGATCTGTTTGCAGCGAGCGTTGTCACCCAGGTCTGGAACGGCAGTCAGGCACTACAATCATGGTCGATTTGTGCTCAAATTCTTTTTTCTCTCTGAGTTTCTTCTGTGCCCAGGACTAGGTCCCGCCTCCCTCGTCTTCTTGTTCCTCCATGTTTTTGCGTGCCATCCTCTCTCTCCGCTCTGCCAGACGCTGACATCGAGGACAGTCTTTACCTGTCCGGAAGCAGCTGCGATGGTAACACGCATGGCACTCTGAAAAAGGGAGAACAGTCACAAAAAAACAAGGGTCAGTGACACTTTAAAGCATTTACAACACAACTGAACGCTGGATCAGCTCCC
Organism: Lepomis gibbosus; assembly: GCA_029875015.1. Lineage (NCBI taxonomy): Eukaryota > Metazoa > Chordata > Actinopteri > Centrarchiformes > Centrarchidae > Lepomis > Lepomis gibbosus. The sequence goes on along the minus strand of JAPMOB010220713.1, from coordinate 13,143 downwards.
ACCGCCTACACCGAACAATGCTGTAGTGTTCACAAATGCTAACCAGTCAGTTTGCTGACAACGACATGTGAGCCAATCACAATCAGATCTGAGGAAAGGGTGGGAAGAGTATAAAAGACAGACAAGATAAAGGCAGAAAGCAGAAGGCAGCACGAAGCGGGAATGTGAGAAGCTTTCCGGGGAAACAAGCCTCACCCTGAACCTGTTCAGACTTATCCTATTCTTCCAAAAGAGGACACCAGAGTGATTTAAAACCCTTCAATGTCTTCACTAATCTGCAACAACAGAATCATGAATGATTTTGTTTCTATGCCCCCCCCCCTCCCAAAAAATGTTTTAATGAATAATAGATAAAATGACAGGCAACTCAAATTCAAAAACAGCGTTTATTTCATGTTCACATGAAGATGAAACTTAAATATTAGCAGGCAGATTTAAAAATCAAATAAAAGCATAAAGTACACATTCATTCAGACACATGTAGTCACGCCGCATTGGAAGACATTTCTTCCTTCAACAAAAATCGAAATTAAAAAACAAAATGGCTTAAAAACAATCACATGAGGCAAGCACATGATGAGGCAGCGCAACAACAAGCATTGTTTCTTCCAAGCTACATTTAAATGAAACAACACTGCTGATTTCACAGAGGGATCAACTGATTAGTGAAATCAGCTAAATTAATGTTTGGTTGGAATGAAAACAGACCCCACCACTGGCTCAAGGGGAACACGTGTAACAGATTATTCTTACAAACATCCAAACTGAAATTCATGACCGACACAAACTGAAATGTAAACGCTTATGAGTGTCACATCACTATGGTATCATTTGTCATACTGTTTTGTCCCGAGTCAAAAGCAGTACAGAGCTCAGAGCCAAGAACAAGAAAATGAAACCACTGACGACGGGCTCTACTGCAAGTCGACAAGCTTTATACACCAACACCTCCAGAATCAAAATCAAAGAGCATCCAGCACCAAATAACTACCAAATATCTACCCTCCACCAGTTGTGCAACTGTGCAAACGTCAGAGCCAAAGCCAAGAAATATTTAGTGCAAGGAGCTCAGAGCCAAATGAGAACAGCAGAAGAATAAGTGTGCAAAATGCTACATTCCACCAGACGGGTTGAGAGGTTGTGAAAAGTTAGATTAAAAAGGGAGGAAGAAACAGAGGTAGGAGTGCCCAATTAACCTTTTATATTCTTACAACATTCAAATACTTAAAGGAATAGTTATTTTGGCATTCGACATTCTGGAAAGTCACACAGACACACACATACTGTCAATGTAGTTGCTATTGTGCAGATTATACATGCTGCTGAATACATGTGAAACATGAGTGGACTAAATAAAACCACTGTAAACCTAGAAAACTCTTTTCACTGTTGCTTGGTATGATAGTTAACTAATCCTGAAGCCCTCAGTTAACTGTCACCAGTCAGTCATTCGTATCTGGAGAAATACGAGCTATCATTTTATTAAAGCTATTTAGTGTACTGTAACTTGTCTGATACTGTATATCTTTATATTGCTCTTACTCTCGTCCGCCGCCTCTCTCAGAACAATAATCTACTTTACCCATCTCTCCGCCTTCTGTCCCTTCTCTTATCTTATCTTTCTGCCTCTGTATACTCTCCTGGCTTTGCGAGTTTTACAACCTCTCCAGTTAGTCTCGGTTATGGTGGCTGGCTCTTCCTTAACATCCATCTCACTTTTTCCATCACTCCCCCCACTCCTATCGCTATCCCCCCTGCTCTGCCCTCTAGCGATAACAGCCTCTTTCACTTCTGTTTTCCCTTCGTTCTCTATCTCTTTTTTGGTGAACCCGGATACCATCCAACGTACCTTCCTCTCTCCTCCTACTTCATCTAGACTTTCCATGCTGCTGCATGTTTCACTGTCACTGGCTTTTCTGTCTCCTTTAGAGATGTTCTTCTTTAATCTGTCTATGTGAAGAATCTTTAATAAGTTAACTTTGTCCCTTCTTGCATGCCCATCTCCCCTTTCCTTACTGTTTGCCATCTTTTTGCTATGCACCTCCCCATGTTGACTATTTCCTCCCTCTTCTCTATAACGCTTTGTCTCTTCCTCCCTCTCTGACTCCATCCCTCCTGCCATCTCCTGCTCCTCCTTATTGCCTTGCCTCCTGGAGAAAGTTTTCTCTAGCTTTCCCAAAGTGGAAGCTTGAAATGATTTCCCTCTTCCCTGCCTCTCTTCTGTTGTGCCCTGATCCACACCTAGCTCTACATCTTCCTCCCCTCCCTCCCCATCTTTCCTGTCTTGGAGGAGGGCCCTTGCCAGCCTACGAGGTTTGGATATCTTCCAGTCTCTCCAGTTAAGGGGAATGGCGAGGCGGGAGAAGGGGGCTCTTGAGCCACCCGACAGCATAAAGGGCTCACCTTCGCAGCGCTGGCACTTGTTCAGCTGAAAGGGGAAGATGATGTCTTTGTCGTTGCTGCAGAACTCACACACAAAGCCCTTCGCCTGGCACAGCTGGGAGAGACCGAGGCAAAAGTGACAGAAGGACCAGACATTTGATTAAGCTGGGGATCTCTTGTTATTTGTTGACAGCCTGTTTCAGACTTTACCACTGCAATAAATTAACTGGATAAACTTTCCATGTTAAAAGAGAAGACATGATTATCTTACCACACAGCCAGCTACGTGCGTGGTACCAAGTTTAAGCAGCTCTTTCATTCGGGGAGCCAGATCACCGTTGCGCACAGCAGTGAGGTCATTGATGGAGAAGAGGTGAAGGTCCTCTGTCAAGTGACCTGGCAGGCTGTCGAACAGGTCCAGCAACCTAAGGGACACACAAACACAAAAAGGTGAGCTCCGTCTGCGCAGGGAGCAAGCACAAATATTTTGAAATTAGTGTGGAACTAAAATAAGCAAACATGCATCTTACACTTCAGCAAAGCGACAGGTCTTGAGGAGAGTTTTTATGTGAAACAGCTGCACCCTCAAAACCTAACAAAACAACAAAAGCGGAGAAAACACCTTGTTACTTTAAGATTAACTTTAAATACCCGTTTAATACAGGGTGGAAGGTAACACAAAGGCCAGGTTCAGTACAGCATATGGCAGGGGTTGGCAAATAAGTCTGGCTTTGGGTCAGTAGATGGCGGGCCAGAAACATTGATTATTTATGATCCACTGCTTACCGTGTGCCTCGCTCAGTCAGTAATGTACAGAGGCCTGTACCACGAAGCAGGATTTGATCTTATCCAGGTAACTTCGGAGTTAATCCCGGGTTCACTTCTTACTGGGGTAGATCTCCATGGTAACTTACGCTGAACAGCTAACCAGCTCCGGAGCAGGTTATGTTCCAGAAAAGAGATTAACTCCGTGAAAACGCCGCCTACTGACCAATCAGCTCTCTTGGAAAATGACATCACCATCTTTAGGAAACCCCACAGACTGTTTTAGACAATAGGCTGCTTTATGTTTGCAGCTGTGATGTGGAGAAACTCTTGACTATAGCGATCCTACAGAGACTGATTAAAAGCCTCAGGCTAATGTTGCCTACAGGATTTTACAGTACAGCACGATCAGCCTACTCACTGTTTTGAAATGTGAGTAATATTTTTAATTTTCTCCCAGTCCGTTTCACACAGCCTGACGCAGCCGTTAAAATAAATAGCTTTTTTTTTCTAATGTGAGGCTGAATATTATGTGCAGTTTGGTAGGGATATTGAAATACTAAATTTTAATATGAACGTAGGCTACTTATTTTAGGTTTATTTTAGGTCCCACCTTTTGCGATGTGGGCACAAAAGGTGGGACGGTGAGTTTTCAGCAGCATAAATGTTGAGATTCAGTCTTTCAAATATTATTTGAGCTCATTTTATGGCATGAAGGGATTTTTCTGTTTCATTGCTTTATGAAGTTAATTTAGAACAATGTTTGGAACACTTTTGAGTGTGTTAAATGTATTAATCTCATTTTTGAAGTGGCGCAAGTTGTTTTTAGTGAGGGAGAACGGCCCGCGTCTTTTAATGTGGAAACGCAAACACAGCTGAAAGAATAAGGCTGATATTTTCATACAGCTTATAAGAACACTTTAAATCAACGCAGTATTATAGACTACGCCTGTTCATTTAGGCATTCACACTGTTGGCGATTTTCTGTCTCCCTGCATGTGTCAGTTTCAGGTGTCCTACTGTGGTATTTCTGTAGTGTTACAGTTTAAGCCTCGATCGTAAAATATGACGCTCTGCTGACAGTGGACCTGTTCATGTCTGTGACTGGTCATCTGCTGCTAACACCGCCTCTTTTATGTGGCGGGACTGGGAAAACCTGGGTCGACTTACCGAGTTGATAACCAGCTTCGTGGTACCGTTTATCCCGATCGCGATTGTTAGGGTTAGTGAAGCCAGATAACGAAAACATATCCTGGGTATGTTGAGCTCGCTTCGTGGTGCAGGCCCCAGGACTCCCGCTCAAGGGGTTGAGTGTTGAAACCCCTCTTGCTAATAGTATTTTTTTCTCTACCTTTTCAACAAATTGATTATGAAGAGATCGTTTACATCAATTACACAATTAAGCATGTGGGGGAGAGTGTGCGTCTTATACTACTCTAGCCTTATCTTGCCCTTATCTACCCTAGCCTTATACTACTTCTGGCCACTGAGCAACAACTCTAAGGAAATTAGAGGTTATGTGGTTTGTATCACCTTACTGTTTGCTGTTAAGGGCATAAATGGCTCTATTCATTCTGGTTTCCCACCCTTATAACTTGAGTAATTTACGCAGCAAAACCAGTCACAAGTTCCGGGTCACTAATTTACATTTATGATACTTTGCTGAGCGAACAACAGTAACATTTTGGTCCCCAGTGGTTTTTGAATTACATTTTATCAGCTTTTCCTTTTTTATTATAGTGGGATTTCCACTAGTTACTAGTAAAAAGAAACAGCCAATGCAACAGTTAATGTCTAATTTCTCATCCCTTTGCTGCCTCACCCTGACGGCCTCCAGAGCTTTGATCTTCTTGTACAGGCCACTGTTGATGTCGCTGGGGTTGAACAAAGGGTCTCCGGCGATCTTGCTCAGCAGGTCCCGGGCAAAGTTGCTGACATAGTACTTGCTGAAGTCCCATTTCCTCAGCACTCGGGCAGGAACCACTGCCTGGGCGTTCTCATGGCAGCACTGGCAGAAGTAACGCCCGAGGTATTCACAGTAACGCAGTCGCTTGATATAATCTGAAGTGTGGACAGGCAGACAGCAGAAACACAAGCGGGGTAGAGGTAAGAATTTGGAACAATACTGAGTCTGAGAATAAAAAGTGAAAGTATCTCTACATAGCATTTCTATACATAAAAGGGAAATGCCATAGGAAAACACCAACGTTTGGGCCAGCTGATAAAGCTGGGTAAAAAAAGTCTTGTAGCTACACAAAAATGAGAACTGAAACTGTAAATGTAAATTGACATCCTGTGTTTTGATATGGTTTGATTAATGGAAACCTGTTCAAATTCATGTTAAAAGTGAAATGCTTTGCAGCATTTTCAAAGAAAACATGATGAAATATGAAAAATCCTTTTCCTTCATTTTTGGGCCTAGAGAAGTTTTTCCAGTGTTTGCTCTCATACCTGGGTCAATGCGGGTGCCACAGCCAGCGCAGCGGTAGTTCTGTTTAGCCACAACTATCTTCCTCCTGACACGGAAAGAAAACATTTAATTAACATACATTCTGTAGGACAAAGAGCGGTCTGATCCTAACCACAAATGACACAAAGACAGCTTAAAGCACCTTACTTTGAAAAAAAAACATTTCTGAGCTCAAAACGTGTCACACTACAGCCACTTATGTTGGTCTTTTGCTCTGTGTGTGCGCTTGCTGATCTGTGCATTACAGAAGCAAGTAAAAATAAAGATTTCCAAATTTTAAAGCAAGATGTTTTTTCCCTCTTTGGCCATTTTTGGAAGCCCTTTTCTCTGAGCCGTATTTGATACTGACGCTGAACCAAAGAGGAAAGACTTTTTGATGCCTTGACATTGTTATTGTGAGAGGTGACACATAATGAGATTAAGCCTGCAGGCTTGTTATCAAGTCTAAATCAGAGAGGTGCCACCATAATCATTTGAAATCCTGTAGGCTCACTCTGCCAATTCTGTTGTAATGTGCCCTTCATTAGCAAAAATAAATATTTATGCTACGCTCCGTTGTGTGTCTCATGAAAAACAAAGTGGGGAAGGTCAGGTACAACCCAGTGGACTCACTTGGGGGCTGGATGAATGTTAAAGATGATCTGCGGTCGGGGTGGCGCCCACTCCAGGTTGCCTCGGACCCGAATCCTTAGCTTGTAGATGTCGGCGTGTTCGCCATCATCAGGTGAAATTGGCAGAGAGTCAGGAATGGGCAGCAGCTAGGAGAGAGCAAAGAGATTGAGTGACTTCAAATAAATCACGGGGAGTGTATTTGCTGAGCGCCATGTGCGGATAATTAGTACTATGTGTAAGCAGGATGTTGCACCTTTTGTGGAGCATCGTGTTCTGGGACCAGCCAGTCGAGCTCTGAGGCTGCAGGAAGCTGCATGCCTTCAAATTGCCTGAGTAAACCCATAGCTACTGACTCAGCTGAATTAGACTGGAGGAAGGATGGAGAGCTGAAAATACACAAAAGGACAGAATACATTTAAAAAATCAAAGTAAGACATACATAGATGTTTTCTGTTTGCCACTAATATATAGAGCTGACACAAAATCCCCAACATGATTCATATTAGTGCTAAAAGAAATGGGTTAACTTTATTTATTCAAAGAAGATGAAGGGAAACTGGACGTGGCTGTGTTACTTACATGGACTCTGAGCTGAGAAAGGACCTGCCGCTGGAGCATACACTGCGCTTTATGTCGGCATCTAGAAGACAAAACAAGAGTGAAATACACAGAGATCCGACCACTTAGGAGCAGTGTACCAGTCAGAAAAAGACCTTTTTATCCACCAGCCATACACACTTAAAAGATTCATAATACTAGCATAATGAAATCCAAAATATTACGATTAGTATAATTAGAAATAACAGTCAGATGGATGAATTTGGATAAAGCAGCATGGATGAACCAGCAGTTGGCTGGTGGATGGTGTTCTTTTCTCACCACAGGTCAGATGGCACAATTTGCTACAGCTAAGCAGCGGTCAACATGCAGGAAGGTCAGAGAGATTCAAAAGACAGAGCATTGCTGCCATATTTTCTAGCAACACTCCACAAACAACACATAAGCAAAGACATAAAGCAGCACAGGTTTGGTAGAACAGGAGCCCGCCTGCATGAATTCTTGGATGATTGTAACAGCTTATTTTTTATCAGAAAATCAACATTCTTGTTTATTCACATAAAACTAGATTCAGAGCCCTTCTGGGTTTCTGTCAGTCACAGTTCTTGCAAAGCATTAAAGAGCTGGATAAGCAAGTTAGTCAGCTGCAGGCTTCAACAAATGGCCATTGCTGTTTATGTGCAGGAATTGTTTCAATTGGAATGGAAAACAACTATTAATTAAAATGGTATCTGTTCTAGTCTTTATCTTTGAATGTTAATATCATAGAAATGTATTTTTAGCAGAGTGTGGTTTCGCTTCATGCAAGGTGGCACATCGCTGCTATAAAACACTTCCTGCTATGGCATCCGAGACAAATTTGCACAAGAGAATTCAGATTTTGTTAAGTTCTTTTGGATTTCCATTAGGTTTAAAGATTGTAATTAAGTTCGGGCAAGTGATTTTGGTTAAGGGATGAAATTAAATATAAATTATTTGGGATTATTTGCCTAGACAGATGCATTCAATGTTCATTTCACTAAACCGAAACAGAAAAATAACAGCAGAAAAATGTTATCATTTAATGCAGGAAAACATAACATTTTATCAGTATTGCATAAATTCCCAAGTAAAATCTGGTTTTGTGTTTGATATATTGTCAAACTGATTAGATGCAGTTATGTTCAGGGTCGTAGAGAAAGCAGCCGTCGTCCCCCTGATAAAATCATCACTTTGCTAAGTTATGCCATAAATTGCCACAAAAGAGAACCGTGTTTTTTCCAAAGAGAGACAACTAGTATTGGGTTTATTTCAAATTTTAAAATAAACAAGCTGGAAGGATGTGTGTGTGACAGCAATGACATCTCATTCTCACTGGAGGTAATGAATAATGGGGTGGATGAAGATATGAATAAGTAAAAAAATCCCTGTAGTCCCAGTCACCACAGAATGCCACTTGTTACTGTAACTAACTTCCCACGAGCCTCGCTAAACTCGAACAAGAACAGGCACATCTGTCCTACCGCACCTCCTAAACCCTGGAGCACTAAGCAACAAGCACCAACACAAACATGCAAGCGCGCAATTCATCAGAGGTGAGGAGGCAGCTGGTTCGACTCCAAACTGAAAAGTCACATTGCTCCCCACCCCAGCCTTATCTATGTCATGTCAATAACACGTCCACCAAAGTACAACAGCTGTTTTCACTCTTTCAGCAGCTGCATATCATTAGTTTAAAAGGGAAATCACATAATGACAGCTGATTCTCTGCCTTGCACAGAGTAAATCAGTTTGAAATAGTTAATAGTAATAGTTACAGGATGGCATTTATTTCCAGCTTTTAGTAAGTTTGGTTATGAGATGAATTAAGGAACTGAACAGTGCTATTGTGACCGTTTAGCAGTAGTTAGTACACTGATGTTTGGTAGTTTTCTCGTTAGCACAGCACCAGTACTGGCCTGCATCGTGTTGTTCCCATCTTTAGTCCAACATACTAATGACTTCTGTCCATAAATGTGCATATTTCCATTTTTTCAAAGACTCTTTTTGGGCCAACAGGCATTAAGAATAGTAAATCAACCCAAAATTAAATGTTATAAAAATAAATAACTTTTTTACTGTCTTAAAAAGTTATGGCTTTATGAAAATAGTTTGTATAGTACTTTGGATATCAGTTTAGCAGTTGCACTGGTACTGCAAAGTGAAAGCTCTCAATCGGGGAAATACTAAAAAAAATAAGAATATACAGTAATTACAAGCGTATATGTGTTAAAAAAATATGTTGATATTTATTCCTAAAGAGTCTTTAAATTATACTGGAAGATTTTTACAGAACCCATCAGTATTTAAAGAAAGCTATGAACTGTAAACAAAAAAAGAGTTACGGTTGAAGTGCCACCCAGTTTAGCAGGAGGCAAAAGGCAGAAATTCTCAGTTTGGAGTGGAGCCATGAGCTTCCTCTCACCACCACAGTAAACATTCTGTGTGTAGCGGTGGAGCCTCGCCCACCCGTCCAGCCTGCGGATACCTGAGAAGAGGGAGGCGAGTGACAGGGAGAGGCCGTTCTGAGACACCGCCAGCAGGGACTGACCCTCACAGCCATCTGAGAGACAGAAACTAACACTCAGCAGAACCGTCACCACGAGCACGAACATTTTCAGCGCTCCACAGAGCTGTGTGTCAGTGTCAGAGGCAAACAATACAGTGTGCTGCCCTGATACAATACATGTGGAAACATGCAGTTATACAGCCCCGAGATCCGACAAAGTCTGTATGCTCGCGCCGCAGTGCTGATGAGTACACACAAACACAGTCAAACACATTAAAGTACATGCACATATGAAATCCCATAACCCATGTTAACAGTATCAAAGCAATACATGCTCAGATACTACTATGTGGTGGTGATTAGTCTCTTTTTGTCACACAAAGCAACTGACATCTATTCAATCTGATCAGATTATCATGACCACATGCTAGAGACATGACGGCTGACGTGACTGTAAGGTCTGCATAAATAGTCAAACATTTTACAGTCACAAACATTATGTGACCTTTGTACTCTGACTTCCATGTTTATGGCCCATGATAAAACAAGAAGTAAGTGTGTCAGGGATGGAAATTAACACCTGATTTTCCTTCCGGCCAAATGTTGGAAGGATACCTACCACATTAGGGGGTAAATATATTGGGCAAATAATTTCTATTTGATGGTAATTAGCAGCAGACTGGGATTATTGTTGATTGTGTCTCGCACTTAAAATTGGCCCCCAATCTACCAAGGGATCTAAAATCGACACAGATTACGGCCGTTCATTGGTTGTTGTTTATGCTCTTTTCATGTTACTTGTGTTTGATTGGAGCAGATTTGTAAGGGGTGGGCGTTAGGGCACAGAGATCAGATGTTCTTTTATGTGTAAAGAACATTTAATAGCAATACCATAATTTTGCTTCAAATTTCACTTTTGCCTCTTCTTAAGTTTGTATTTAAAATAATACCTTATCTCAATTAAAAGTATAGAAACATATGTATATGTGACACATAAGGCAATTTATTATTTTGGCAGGTAAAAATATGTTTTGTGGGTGGATTTTTTCATTTACTAGCCACCTTGGCAGGTGAGCCAAAGAGTTAATTTCCACCCCTGAAGTGTGGTTATGAGGTTATGAATTATGACTGGAATGGAAACAAACTCATTCATACAGACAAATGATTCTTCAGAGGCTTTGCAACATTTTATATACAAGAAAATACTTTTTCTATTGTAGATATGAATATTTTGATTAAAAGTTTGAGCTGACAGCAGCTGGAAGGTAGGACTGCATCATTATCATATCACTCTGTAGCCTGCTCATCATCAAGTTAACAGATGCAAGCTGAACTAACAACAAATACACAAAATGTGCAGTCATGCGCCTGTATGATTTTGATGCTCCAAAAAAAAAAAAAAATAAATAAATAAACAAATATCAAATTCGTTTTGTGTTACTTTCTCCCCGTGTTAATCTTTCCTAGTGTTCCCTCATTCCCTCTCTTTACCTCGTAGTTCGCACTCCTCCACCTCCTCAGCCGAGCCAGAGTCAGAAAGGCCCTGGCAGGAGTCCTGAGAGCTCCTCCTGGAGCCTCCGCTGTCTGTCGAGTTGAAATCTGCAGGTGAGGAAGGAGACGAGAAACATCAAAACTAAGATTTCTGATACTATAATGCAGTGAGGCCAATCTACTCAGTAAGACGAAAAACTTCAGACTCAAATCGGTGAAATACGTATCAAGATGTTCTCACCATCCCAGAAATTATGAGCAAAACTGGTGTAATTAAGTCCAAGTTGGGAACTAGTTAGTTGGCAAAGTGGTGGTAAATTATGGTTGTAGCTGGTAGGCACATTTGTGATCGATAAATAGTTCAATCATTCCTTTGACTAATCAATTTGAGGAAGTTGTAAGTGTAGTGCTTTTAAAGAAGAAAGTACATTTGGGAAAGTTACTGAGATGCAACGACTAATGTCTGAAAGCACATTCATTAGTAAAAGGCCATAAATCAGTAAATAATAATCAACTAATTATTTCTTAGTCAATGAAGAATGATATATGGAAAAGGCTGCATCATCATCTATCCATACAGGTCACTACTTTTCCATTTTCCGGCTCCCCACTGCTAACGATGCCTTACTGTGCTGGGAGGTTGCGCAGGGTGGCGGTCGGCTGCGTCGGATCTGCTGCCTCCGCAGGCGGATCTTCTGTTTGAGCTGCTGAATCTCACAGTCGCTGTCACCTTCCTCCTCGCCCTCCTCCTCCTGACGCCGCAGGTTGTACTTCATCAGCTCGATGGCAGCAATAAGGGACTCTGAAATACTGAAATGAGCGTTCTCCTACAGAGCACAGAGAAAAATTGATCTTTTCAGTCATTCAACATATTAACATATCAACATCATACTTTTCTAAACCTTAATTTATCACAGGTTTTGTGGATGTTTAGTACTAAATTATTTTAAATAAAATTTGCAATTTTATTTTTAACTGCACCAATTTGTATGAAAAGTATCAATAATCAGAGTTTGATGATTGATCAGTCAGTGCCAGCACTGGTGGAAATTGAACAGGAGTTAAAATGGACAACACCCTGACCTTCTCCAGGTCAGCACAGCTGCCAAAGTCCTGCTCTGACAAGTAGCTGATGAGGCTCTGACCCTCTGACGGCTTCCTGAACATCCCATCTTGAACGCTTTTGTACTGCGAGCAATCTGAAGAGACAAAAACATATCCACAGAAAATGCATGAAAACAATACACAAAACAGAAGATTGTATTGTCTTCACTTAAGTGTCTTAAGTGAAATTGAACAAAATAAATCATTTGTGCTTGCCTAAAGCCAACTGCATTCTATCAAAATATTTTATTGACTAAACCATAAAATCCCAGATGATAAGTTGGGTCCAGGCCAATAAAATATTACTCTTTCTGTGACCTTCCAGCTCAGGTGCAAAGGGTCATATTCAGGGCTTGACATTAACACCCGCCAACCCGCCAAATGCGGGTAGATTTTGGCCGTGGCGGGTAACACAGTCACTCCCACTTGTTGAAAAATTGTAATCATGTCAAAAGGCATAATAGAAAACAAATTCCAATGTGACACTACGACACTACAACTCCCATGAGTATTACCTGCACATAGTGTTTGCTCATTGGCCCATTAGTGAAGCCTATTGCCTTGCGCGCTACTGACGAACAACACTATAAACAAGACGCTGTGGAGATTAAACTCGCGGACTGGCCGTCGGACTAGTGTAGCCTGCCGTTAATTATCCACTTAACGAGCGGTAGCATGACAATGCTTTTTTAATAGCAGGTGAATCCAAACAACATGCGCATCTCACTCTCTCACCTCTCTCGCGAGTGCGCACGTCAAATATGACAAATATGTCCCTCAGATCTGTAGACCGTTAGCCTCCCGATCGCTTGATTTGTCAGTGTGTGAATGTTAGTTTCTGTTTGAGCACTTAGGCTCAGTGTGTGAATTGTGAATGCAGATGTAGTGTAAAAGCGCTTTGAGTGGTCGAAAAGACTAGAAAGGCGCTATACGGAGCATTTAGATTTATTGCTCGTCTCCAGATGTTGCAAAACGCTGCTGCACGTCTTCTAACAGGAACACGTAAATACGAACACATTTCCCCCATTTTAGCCTCACTCCACTGGCTGCCTGTACATCAAAGGATACATTTTAAGATTCTTTTATTTGCTTTTAAATGTTTAAATGGTCTTGCCTCACGCTACATCTCTGAGCTGCTACACCCCTATATACCCCCCGTTCTCTCAGGTCAGCTGATCAACTGCTCCTAAGTGTGCCCAAAACAAAGCGCAAGCTCAAAGGGGACCGAGCTTTT
>JAPMOB010220708.1:0-15375 GCA_029875015.1 Lepomis gibbosus | reverse complement strand
CTCTCTCTGCATGAGGTTGGCCTAGATGCGCTGTCTCTTAGAGCTAGATCAAATGAATGTATACTGATTGGTGATGATGATAGCCTCATTTTTATACAAGTAACATTCTTACTGGTGTAAATAAACATTTTCATAGATGCCTATTTGCTGTGCAAGAGTTTTGTGTGAAAGAAATTAAAGGCCTGTCCCAAATTCTGTCCGAGTGAGTTCAGTGATTTAAGCAAATAAAAGCCCAGGCTATTGATTAAAGTTTTACGGTATGTGCACATGAGCTGTGGCTGCTGACACTTTCTCTTGTTATGTTATGAAAAGTTGTTCAATTGTGAGTTTCTAGTGTTGGGTTATACAAAGAATTTCCAGCTATAGTACAAACTGTACAGCAGTTTAGTACATTTGCAGATTATCAGATAATTTCCAATTTTCTCCTACAACATGCACATAACTGTACAGAGACATCCACCGTAGAAAGTAAAGGATATAAATCTAAATGTGACATTCTTAATGCTTGTAGTCAAGACTGTTCTTCTATGTATCATGTGCCATTTACACCCATGAGAGCTGTCAAACTAAAACACTCAAGAGAAATGGACCTTTGGTGATGTCAATGTTGAATCTTAAAGAGTCAGTTCACACAAATCACACAAAAAAAAAATTCACTAAAGCCCAGAATCCAACCACGCAGATGGTTTTCATTTTATACTTCGAGATATTAAGATTTCTGCCTTTAAGGCAAATAAAATATATGTGAATGGAATTTAGTTTGTTGTGCTTAAAGTACTGGAAAATTACATTTTAAAAAACTCAACAGTTTTTTCAGAAACAATCTCTCATACATACAAGTTAGAACTTTATCCTTCATATACTGTGACTTTGTTATGCAAATTAGAGATTTTTTCTTGTACAATTACCACTTTTTTTCACAATTTTACTTTAGTAATATTTTTACTATTTTCTCAAAATTATAACAACAGTCTCTTTTCTTCAAGTATTTCAACATGAATATTGATACCTACTTTGGTGAAAAACTATGCCTTTACTATATTATAATTTGTAATGTAGTCATATGTTGGCTTTATTGTTGAAGTATTACATGTCTTTCTTTCTCCAGTGCCAGTGAGCCAAGTGACATTTCTCCCAAATTATTGACACCTTCTTCATGTAACTACTTCATAGTCATTCTCATCTTTTTTATATATATTTTTTCCAGCTTTAGATGCATCATGAACTTACTTAAAAACAACTTTATTTTAATGATATACGAACTTTTTTCTCAGATTATTTTCTTTATTCTATGAATCTCATAACATATAGTTCTCTAATATTCCATCTTACGATACCACAAGGCATTCAAGGACAAATGTGTTTGTGATTTGGGTGAAGTGACCTGTAACACTGGTGTGTGGAAAGCTTTTTTTTTCTGTTAAAAAAAACTGTCAGCGTTCAGATAACTGTGTTACAACCAAATTAGACTGAACCTAAACTCATCCAGTTAAGACAATGACACTGTTCTGAAGCTGTAAAATAAATTACTCTTACTATAGTAATCCCTTGGGATTGTAGATCTTTTTTAACCCTTTAAACAAACTGTTGTGGCTTAGAACAGTATCTGCAGATGGAACAGTTTGACCAAATATAAATAAAACAGGCACAATATGCATAAGGAATAAACTTAATAATTCTGTTGTTAAAGACAAACATGACCTACACACTTATACAGGCCATCACCACAGGTTCTCATCTTTAGAAGGAGCAACATGAAACACCCACTCAGTATGAAGTGCTATAACTGTATCAGACGATGTAGGTAGTGAGCAGCAGCCACTTCAAATAAAAAGGTTTTTATTAACTGTCAGGGACAAACGTTAGATCTGATTCTCATCAGCCACCACCTTAAAAACTGTGACGTCAACGTGTGAACTCTCAATCTCTTACACATTCAGTCCACGTGCACCTGCTTATGCTTCAGCAGGTTTGTTTTGGGGGGAAACGCAATGTCAACCAGATAATTCATTAATGAACACATTTTTTTAAAACAGTGATTCAGTTAAGTAGCAGCACAGGAAGGAGTGTGACATTCACATAAATAACCGTCATGGCGGCACACAGGTATTTGTTCATTTTAAAGAATAAGACTGGTAATACTCTATATTTTTCTTATTGTCAACAAATCCTGCAAAAAGACCAAAACCAATCATGAATAAGGTATTGTCTGTGAATCTACAGCCTGATATCTGTTATTCCTCTGTGCCATAGAGCTCCATTGTTGTCAAAAACTATACAAAAAACACATCAATGAGCCACACTGTTGCACTGAGTGACATGTTGCTTCATTATCATGAACACACACACACACACTGTAGTTTATGTTGACTGATTGCTGACCTAAATACCGGTACGTACTAGAGCATCCAACATTAAAAGATACATTTTTGTGAGGTGTTTTTACATCTTTTGTAGGAACCATGAGTTTGAGGCTGAGATGCAACAGGCAGAGCTGGATAGTCAGAAAGTTTTACGATACTAACCAACAAAGATGTTGGTCTTTTCATGAGATGTGTTGACATTAACAAAAGTATAGAACGCTAATACTAGGTGGAGATGAGGGACAAAAAGTAACGGAGTGATCTGTGACTCTGGTCTGGTCTGAGTACAGTAATTCAAAGCAGTCAGAAGGAAAGAGGACAGACGTGTTCACATCAGGCGGCTTCACTTAAAAACATCTTGAGCTTTGTTCCTAACAGCAGCAAAATTAGGGAAAATCTGAGCATCAAAGTTCATTCACCAACCAAAAGGCCTACTTACTAGCTTCTGGACTTTTCATGCGTACCTGCATAGCTTTGAATGTTAGTAAGCGGACCTTTGACTTTAAATACATTTGTTATATGAATAAAAAAAAAACTGACTGTGCCTGTTGTGTCTTTCCCTCTAGTGCACATCCTTTTTACAAGTATTAATAAATCAGTTTCAGAGTGAGAATATTAGCCAAAAACATTACATTTGATAATAAATACACACAAATGTCCTACCCAAACTTGAATACTGTCCCAAAAATCCCATGTGTACTTTAACAAAGTGCATTCAGTTGACAAACTAAACGAAAACCTTTGCAGAACAACGTTGTGATATGTAAACGAAAAAGGTAAAGTCGACATTACGTTTCCTCCAAAAAGCGCATTTTGCTGATGTGACACACTTGCACAGTTTCATGTAATGTGCAGGAGATGAAGTTCAAAATCATATACATGAAGGAAAGGAAATTTTTTAAACTTGAAAGAGAAGCACAGACAGCATAACAGTTTGATATATACAATAGCAAAAGGTAACGTTATGCAAATATTACAAAAATTATAATCATGAAAAGCAAGGAGTTTGATTCATTTCCTATACATTTTCTTTGCACATGAAACGTTAAAACACACTTAAGTTTAAGTTTCTCTCCTTGAACATACCGAGTAGCACCTGTACTCTCCTGAAATATTTGCTCTGTGTAACCATGAGTTTGTCTGAAGGAGATTTCTTATTATTGGGGGGCAGAGGATGAAACTGGTACAAATTTAATTCTGCACTGGTGAAAAAGAAACAATGACAGTAATACTCCAGTATCTTAATATATATTATTTGTCCTCACATTCAGTTGGCTGAAGCACATACTTTACACCATGTCATCCCCTGCATCGCTACGTGGAAAACAGAGGGAAGAAAAAGATGAGTGCGACTAACAGGAAGGGACAGAGTCAGTAATGGCCGGCGTGTCCTCAGTGAGGAGATGAACTGAGCACTGAACAAGGCTTGATTTTAAAAACAAAAATGTGAAGATGGCAGGCAATCTGGTTGCAAACACTGACACAGTAACGCACCAAGTCAAAAAAGGAAATGATCTGCAGGAGAGAAAGAAACACCGTCAAGAACAGGAGCTTTGCACACAGTGAAAAAAAACATTACTGACAGGAAAGGGGGAAAAATGGCTTGGTAAAAGTTTTACTTATCTCATAATTTTGACTTACTATCAGAGTGTAAATTTAAAATCATACTTGATGTCATAATTACCACTTAATTATAATTGTATCATGTCTTAATTTTATCTTTGTTGATTTAGTATTTCAGCCTCACTATTATGACTTCCTACCTATTTGTCTGATAAAATGGACTTCATGTGTAACAGATTTGACTTCTGATTTACTCAGAATTGAAACTGAAACTGAGATATTAAGTAAAATGAAACTGAGATATTAAGTAAAATGTTTAACAAAACAAAGTCAAAATAATTTGGTTTAGATACTCAGTCTCATTCATTTGACTTAGAATCTCAGCCACATCATTTACCTTTTACTTAATATGTCATAGTCTCATACTTGTAACTTGCATTTCAGTACTATTTCATCTATAATCCTGTTTCTGACTACCTCTTATCTTCATACCTAGTATCTTGTAATCTTATTGTGTCATAATTTGATTTAGTATCTCATGCTTTTGATTTAGGATTCATAACTGTGACTTTAAATCTTGTAGTGTAACAGTTTCAACTATCTCATCATTTAATTTAGGTTGTCATACATTTAAAATAGTCATAAACTAAAAAACTTTAACTCTCTATTTCATAACCGTGACTGAACATGTTGTAGTTTAATAATTTTAACTTTTGACTATTATTTTCTTTTCATAGCAGCTATCACACAGAACTATCACTGAGAAAATGTGACAATACGTGAGTCAATTCCAGCATCACCAATTCAACATGACCTTAACTGACTACATATTTACATACAGTATGTACGTTTATTCAAAGCATCATGTGGGTACTTACCAGTGCAATCCACAGTACCAGGTACTCATCAATAAAACTATTGAAATACTGATCCAGGAACAGTAGTCCTGGTCCCAGGAAGGCTAAATCGTGGAGATGCATCTCACTTTTTGTCATATGTGCTACCTGCGGACAGACACACACGGTCAGCATGACACATCTACATTATTTAGATGGCTTACAACAACATTTGTCAAAAGAAAGTGAAAAAGCAATATCACTTTAACTTTAAGCATCTTGTTAAAAAACATTTTTTAACATAAGCACAAATAACAATAATGTGTAATAAAAGCAAAAGTTTAAATTTATTAGCACTAAAATTTGTGGAAATTACAAAACATTAAAGCAGTGTGAAAAGAATTCAAGTTTCAGTTACACATAATTTGTGTGGTTTGGTAGCCTGATCACTGCTGAAACAGATGCCTTACAGAAAACAGTTCACACTGCATCTTACTGACCACTTCCTCCCATCTCGTGTCCGCACAGTGTTGTGCATAAACGTGTTTGAGAGCGCCATCCGTTGAACACACTCTTTTGGTGAACTTAACGTATGTTTGTTAACGTGAACTCAAACACTGTTATATAAAACTACTAAAACAAGAGAAAGGAGAACACGTGCAAGAAAACGATGCCAGGAGGAACTTGAGTTTCACTTTCAGGCCAAGCTATTACATCGGCACACTACTGGAGAGGAAATCCATGGAGGAAAACAAGTCACGGTGGAAAGGTATTATACAGTCTATAGTTATACAGCCTTTTGGACCCATGCAAATGAGAGGAGGATGTGACGTTCGGTTGTTTAAGCTGGACAGAGCAACCGGATTTCGATTTGAACACCGGAGACGCATATTAATAACAGGTTAAAATGTATTAACGTTAAAATCATATCCGATTGTACGCATTTTAATGCCAAGTGTAAATAGCCTACTTGTTTAACTTCAGCTTCACCAAAAGGTACTTACAGTTATCCAAACTAAAAGTCTCATTATTGTTTTTAGCCAAATGTTCCACTTTCTTCACAAGCTAGTCGCGAACTTTTAAAAAAAGTCCAAAAGTAATTACCATCTTAATTTAGACAATATGGATAGATGATAAAACAGCAAGGGTTTGCATTTTTTGATTATTCCTTTGGGACCACAGCATTATGTTTGACCTCTTTCCTATAAATGTAGGTTTGACTTACTACTAATTTATTGGTGATTTTGGCCGAGACAAAGCCAAATGCCAGGATGTAAAGACACGGATGTTTCTCGAAGAGCTGGACAGCGGACTTCTTGTAAATCATCATCGCCAAAATTATAACCGAACCAATATGCAAGACCGGAGAGAGGACACTGGTTCCCTGAGGACAGAGACACAAAAACAACACAGACACAGATGGTTACTGTCAGAGCTGGTATTGGTACGTTGTGTTTATACAGTCAAATGTTAAGTACCATAATAATGTTTTATCATATTTAGCAATGGCTGCTATATAACTCTCACTGTAAATATCAAAATAAAACTAGTATTAAGTACAAACACCAGCTTGCAATGAAGTTTAACGTTTAATGTTTAAGTTATCCAAATTACTGTTATTAATTACAGCTAATAAAATCTAAAAATGAGAATCCTGCTATCAGCTCAGAGATTAAGGACGTGTGGGTGCAGGAAGGCATCAGTGATGGTACAGTAACTGGGGTTACAATGGGTCGCTCTGGATCAAAATTCTACAAATTATTCATATCAGCTAATTTACTGGATATTTCTAATTTACAAAAGATCAAAGACGCACGTAGCGGGGTTAAAGATCTGCCTTTGAACACTCTGAGGCAAATTTGTGATTTTGGGCTAAATAAATAAAAATGACAATGTCACACACATATATATATGAAAATATGACATTTTCAGTATTTGAAAACAAAGTTCTGTTGGTTCAGGCGAGGTAATAGCACAATGGCTGGTAGCAGTGATAATGCTGCAGAGACTACACAAACTTAGCTACATTTAGTGAACCATACCATCAACAAGCACTAAAAGCATGCACATATATTAAATCAAGTTCTGGGACAAAACCAACTCTTTCTCATCATAAGATCTTGTCTTCTACCCCCTGCATGTGCATACACCAACAATGCTTGGCAGACATTTCTGCACTGATTTATCAATATCCAGGGAGACAGGATAGCAATCTGTTATTTGATCGCTAACATATCAGGGGAAGTGCTTAAGTTTCCAGACTTACTGCTATTGTGGATCCGTTTTTGCCCACACCTCCCGTAAAAATAACTCTGAAGTAATTGGTGCAGGAAAAGATGGCTCCTAAAAATGTGCATATGGCAGGAACCATTTTCATCTGGATATTTAGGATTGGAATCTAGAAACAAAGACATTTAAAAAAAACACTCAAATGAAGGAATAATACATAACACAGACATTTATATGAAAAGGTGCGTTGATCATAATGTAATTGTCCGGCTATTATTGTATTTTGTGAGTAAATTCACCTTTACATCCACAATGAAAGCATCATGAGTAATGTTAGAGAATGATAAACGCGTTCAGTGACATTCTTTGGATTTCTGATAATAATTATAGTAAAACAGTCAAGACAAAAATGTTAGAGCAGCATTTTACCGTAAGTCCAAATGCAACAAACATTACAACCAACACGTACCAACATAAACATCATTGAATTATCATCAGTCTCATTAATCTCAATCTGTAGGAATTAGAACCGATCACAATTACCAGTGACTGCCAAAAAGCAGATCCTCCCACGGCGGCCAGCAAATACATGATTATTATGAAGATTTGCACCTCAGTCACATCAATGCTGAGCGGGAGGAGAAAGCAGAGAGTTTACAGTGAGGATTAGTGACATCTGCCAGCATACAATCTTCCTACAGCCTTCCTCCACAACATACTGCTGGACATGGAGCTGAAGGGACGCTGTTGTTCTTCTGCACCAGACAAGTTAAATTAGGTGGTTGAAAACATTCAACTGGAAAGAAGCTGCATTAAAGATGCAATCAGTAGTCCTCTGTGCCGTCTGTGACTGGACAGCTGATTTATTTCTTATCACCATTACTACCTAGCAACAAGACACGTTTTTACATTTCTGTTTGTTTGCAGATTTTAAAAAATGAGATATGTGCTAATTAGCAAACTTTAGAGGTGTTGGTAAGTGTCATTTTGAACCAAGCTGCTTCGCCCTGCTTCCAGTCTTTATGCTAAGCTAGTCTAACTACAGCCTGCCTCCAAATTGGTACTGAACACATAGACAAGTAGTGAACAATTCCAGTTCTAAGTTTTCTTGAGCTTTATCTGAACAACACTTAAAAACCCAAATACAATTATTTAAAGCCGGGAAAAGCAGCAAATCGTATTAATAGGTTGGCGACCTACGTAGCTAGAAGACGTAACATAGTTTGCAATTCGCTAACATTCAGGAGGTATCCAATTGTTGTCTTGTTGGTCTGAAAAATTAAAAGCAAAGATGAAACTTTGAACTGCTAGGTACAGATACGTGTCAGTCTCAGAGCCTCATTTAGTGAAGCCAGGTAAAGTCAAATCACAACTTAGAATTTACAAATTGGGAGTTTTGGCAGAGATCATGCAGTTTCCTTCATCTGATGCTCCCGAAGAGCTGTATTTTACTGACTGCACCTTTAAGCAGAACAAACTGTGAATTTAAATTCTCCCTGTGACTCCCTGGAGGTCAGCTGTCATTGTGGAAGGAGGCAGCAGTGAGCCATGCAGCAACAGCCAGGAGGTTTACCATCATGTTCCACAGGCAGGGACCCACAGTGGCTGTGAGCATCTGTAATCCTGCTAGACAGAGCTGCAACTCTGTTATGTCAAATCTACACACAGAATACATCCACGTTTACTTCAGCTCACTTGCACATGTAACCACTTTCATCTCATGAATCCACTAACACTAAAGTATAACTAGTTGATCTAGTTTTTAATAAATAAAGTGAACAAAATATGTCTTCAGCTTGGATAAACTTAACTCACTTAACTCAATGTCCTTTTTTTAGCACTCCTCTTTCTTCATGCTTCTAGTCTGTTTTGCAAAACTTAGAGGTGTCCCTCACTTTGGCAATTTACTTGACTGACTTTCTGAATGCTGAACGAGTGAATGAATTAGTGCATATAATATTACTGCTTTAAATAAAAGAATTAACTACTGCTGAGAGGCACCAAGCTGTAAACACTTGGCAGCTGTGATTCCGTTGAACTGCACGACTGTGCTGAATGTAAGAACACATGAATCCATGAGTAATGACTGAACTGTGGAAGTCTGAAGTAAATGAATAGGACTACGGTTTGATCTTCTACAGGTTTTTGTATTAAGATAATATACTGATCCATTTATACGTATTTGGATGATTTAACACAATCAAAACAAATATATTTTGCAATCATTACTGAAAACTCAGGTATCGCATTGGTGGCAGTATTGAAATATAACACCTGCAGAGAGGAGCGTATGTATTAGCCAAATGGCTGGAAATTATTTGTCTTGCTTTAAAAAACAAAACAAAACCACAAAGCATCAATCATAAACACAAGAAAACACAGGCAAGCAGGTTTTGTTAACTCACATGCCGAAGCGCAACGTTCCCGACACGTATGTTTGCCAGTGGGCGCAGTAGAACATAAACATCCCAGCGAAGCAGCAGAAGAACATCCAGTCCGGGTTGGTACCCATCTGCACTGCTATACTGGTTCCCAACACCACAAACACTGCCGAGACAAACGCAGGCAGTGTTAAAAAGGGATTCAGATTTACAGAGACCCAGTGGAAGAAAGTCAAAGAGGACAACACTGACCGGTGGAGAGGGAGTCACAGCCATGGTCAAACAGCTCGCCCAGCGGAGAGCTGCTGTTGGTGCGTCTGGCCTGCTTCCCGTCAATGGCGTCCAATGACTGGTAGATAAACAGACCCACAGCGCAAAGCAGATATGCCCAGAGAGGAGCCTGAAACAACACACATTCACATACAGCAGGGGTCACTCCACCACAAAGCTCCAGATTCAGTGCGCGCAGCTTCACATCAGATGAAATCAATACATGTAATCCATATACAGTATGTGATACTGACATCAGGAAACACTTCACAGTCCACACAGGGGCTGCTTGATAAACCCCTGCCCCATCACTATCCTATAGTTCAGTATAGAGTTATTGAACAGAAGATTTAACAGTGATTCTGCATTTATACATTTCAGTTATTTTCCACCCTATGACAAATAGGATGTCCCTTGTCATTGTTGTTTTGGAGGTCTATTTCCCAGAACTGCCTCCTTAATGTAAGACCTCTAACCGTCCCTCTAATCAAATATGAACCAGAGCTGGCTGCTGGCCAGTATAGCCAAAAGCTCAGGACCCACAGCAGCTGGATGAAATAGCTACAGACAAATACTGTCTGTAAACAACAACACTGTAATACATGCAGACTGTGAAGGCTTCACTTGAATCTCCGCCTGCTCTGATGATCTTGATAACAGAGGATCACACAGACCTCTCCAAAATCCTGTGCATTTAAGTACAGCTGGAAACGTTCACTCACTGACCTTGCATTACACGAGAGGTTAAGTGTTCCAAAAGATCTGGAGTGAAGCAGCCAACGTTTTACTTACCTTCTTCTTACTTTAAAACACAACTCCACAGGCCATGTGTTTCTATAAATTTTAACCAGGCCATTATTAACCAATATTTGATAATATTTTAATAAGAAGCCTCCTTTTTAATTTGTTGTAAATGCAAATTTATTACTTCCTTTATATTATGGACTACTCTGCTGCTGCCGCTGTCTCTTTTTAACAAAAGTGCTGCATGGACTAATTCTAATTTCTTCTCCTTAGTTTGAGAATGAAGACTAACCTGTTCAGTGGCCGTTGGGCAGTAGTAGATGAGCACGAGGGTGGTGAAGACGTTGGTGGCCAGGCCGATGATGGTGATGAGGTTGGGTGCAATCCAAGAAGGGACTCGACCCACCAACCATTCCCAGTAACGCTGCATCAGAGGCTCCAGCAGGGAGCGTCCTGCACTGCTGTACCTGCAGGGACAGACAACAGGTGAGGACTTTATCCCAGAGATTTACCTGCCCGCCAGGAAGAACCATAGTGATGGCAACATGTGTGAATGACTAGGGCTGGATGATAATATTATGACAGTTGTTGACTTTCTGTTTATTTGCCTAAGAGCAAAAGTAAAGCCTGAATGTTTTGTACTTTGTATGATTTTAATGGTTGAATAAATAAGGAGTCCAAAAGAGAGACAGATCTTTTTCTAAATTAATACTCTAGGTGATCACCTCATCAATTTCAGACAGGTAGCATGTAGCTGTGCAGTTGTGGAGTATAAATGACAGTCACAGTAACATATGCCAATGTCAGAATTAACACCATATCATCATTTTAAACTGATCACCTTAAAGCTTTGACAGGATTCAGAACTGTGAAACTAACGTTAGCTCAAGCAGCTACAGAGTACGGCTGAACGATATGCAAAAACAAAAGTCACATTGTGATTTTTTTTTGACAGATATTCCAATGTGAGTCTTAGTTTAGTGGAAGGGTAATTGTTGCATTTCATTCCACTGAAAAAATATAAACTAATGATGAAAATGATGATTGTGATTTTTGCTGGGGTCTGTACCAAATAAGCATGTCCCCTAAAGCCTGGAGAATATGATATAAATGCCAGGGAACCCCACACACAGCCGTACACATGACGCCATCTACTCAACACACACCGATCCCATCCATATTAGACTGCTTGACCTCTAGGCATTACTGTACAGCTCATATTTATCCCATAACACTAAATAATCCCAAATAAGGTTTCCTACAGCTTGTCTATAGTCAGTAGAGCAGGGATCAGTGTTACCTGTGCTCCTCCAGTCTCTTAAGCTGGTGTCGAGACAGGGGGGGTGAGGGTAGCTCTATAAGCCTGCGCAGCACTCCAGGGGCCAGCCAGCAAGTCGCCTCCATGCCCATGCCCTGCCCAGGGTCTTTGTCCCGGCTAAGGCCTCGGCGAGAACGCAGCCCCCCCACATGCTGCTGTCCCGTCGTGCTCATGGAGCCCTGCTGCCTGCTGGTCTGGTCCCCGATGGCTCTGGCTCTGCCTCTGCCACTGTCCTGCTGGAGAGGCTAAAGATCCACAGTGGGGCTGGGTGAGGCTGGACAGTACCTAAAAAAATATAGAAAAAAAACAATATCCCACTAACGTCCTGCAAAAACATCATAATATATGCAGCTTCAAATAAGAACATAACACAAAAACACAACAAATGCTCACACAGAAGCTGTAACCCGAGAATGGCTGGTGTTCCGGATTTAAAAATGAGTTACGCGATAAATCGATAATCGAAAATGATCAAAGAGCAGTGCACGTCAGCACCTGGGGAGTAAAATGGTGAGAAACTGCCCTGAACGTATTGTCAGTACTATTGATTACATCAAGAGTGTACCAAGGTACTGATATCTATGAGATGTTAGAAACGTGCAATGTCTGCAGACAAGACTTTAACAGTATTTTAATCAGCTGTACATATGAAATATCCGTATGTCTGTAAACGTTACTAAACTATTTCTTGTGGGTGTCAGTAACACAGGAAACACACACCCCACTTCAGCGGTTTGCTAATGCTGACTAGCTTCCTCGCTGCTAACTTAACGTTAGTATTGCTGATGTTGAAGATTAGCATTAGCTTCGCTGGTTATAACGTCTCTCTCAGCAAGTAACGGCAGCTACCAAAGTCTTGTGTCCGTTTGTTAATTTCAATTTAAACGCTTGGTGTTGGCTTGATATTGATTACTTCATAGTTGCATTGATGGAATATATTTGCCTCATTTCAGATACTGATTAAATCGGACTTTACTTCTGACACCTCCAGTGAAGACTGTGGCTAGCTTCAGCTAGCTTCGCTAGCTAACCCAACGACAGCTAGCGAGCGGCTGAACTGACGGATGTAACACCGACTGACCTGGCCGAGGACGAGAGCCGTGGACAGTCCGAGAGTTGTGAGGACGCTTCAAGCCGACAGACAGGTCTCCTCTGTAGGCAGTTAGTTTAGAGTTTGTCTTTGTGACTGAGAGTACCGGAGGGATATTTGCAGCTGTAGGTGGATCACCACGACCGGTGTCACTGTACTTGTCACAGGAAGCTAGTTAACGTTAGCCACCACGGAAATCTCGCGTAGATCTGTCTGGGTTTAAGGTGTTTGTGCCCTGAGCGTGATCTTCCAGGCAGGCCGACAAGGCTGCGGTCGAAAAGTTTAAAAAATACCCTTCCTTTATTGATGCAAAGTTAATTACGGCAACACAAATGCAAAGACTATAATTCATCAAATACATCCTACATTGCCCGAAACTGAAATTAAATTCAGATCTTTTAGAATACTGGAGATTTTTTTGCTTTTTATTGAGGTGCAGTAGTGTTTTAGGTTAACAGTAAAATGATTCAAGGGTTGTTTCCAGTAATGGATAAATAGTAATAATAAAGAGTACTGATAGTGTTGAGGTGGAATGGGTTAAAATCCTTAAAAATGTGTAGTACAGAGAAAGAGTAAACAAAAGTATTGCAAGTTAGTCGAGTATTAAAACAGAGAATATTGCACATTATCTCAAGTATTGCACTACAAGGTCTTGTTAATGATTAATAGACACGCTGTCTGACCCTCTGAGTGAGGAGTTAAATGGCCACAGGCAGGAATGACTTTCTGTGGCGCTCTGTGGTGCATTTTGGAGCGATGGTTTTTTACACTGAAAGTACACTTATATTGGACCAGCACGTCATCGAGTGGGTGAGAGACATTGTCCAAGATGACCTGCAGCTTGGATAGCGTCCTGACACCACCAACAGAGTCCAGCTCCACCCCCACAATGTCACTGGCCTTGCAGATCAGTTTGTTGGGTATCAGGCTGGAGTGCCTTTATTTTATACATTTGTTAACTAGAGAAAATTTGTTTTTAAGTGCATTCCACGACATTTATGTCTATAGTATTTTGTAATGATTATATTGTTAAATAGAATGTAATATGCTTGTTTTGCAAGATCCCCCCCAACTTGATGGATTTGACAGAGAAGAAATCTCTATTCATGGTTTCAGAGCCAATCAAGCAAAGATTTCCATACGTTTTGGATCGTGTCACTTAAAATACATGCTCTGTTCTTTTTACATTTAGGCCTATGTGTGTATCCTGTCGTGAAATCACAATGCGATTACAATCACAGTCACTTTAAATGCTGCCACAAGGATTTGTAAGAGAGCATTACCTCCTTTCCTTTCGTAAAGGATGGTCCAAAAGGATTTGTTTTAACTATGTTTTATTTAAATTTATATCTTAACTGGTGTGCGGTCTTGGCCTGGTCTCCTTTGGAAAAGAGATTTCAATCTCAAGGGACTTCCTGGTTAAATATAATTTTTAAAAGCACTGAAGCACCATTTCTTAGCTTTTAGAGAATTTGACCAGCTCTGGTCATGGCTGCCAATACCTCCGAATTATTTCTAAGCAAAAAGGACTATTCGGCCGCAGCCCTGGCAGTAAAGCTGCTCCTTCTTCTTCTCTAATTTTTGGCAGCTTGGACTGAGGTGCATATATCCCAGGACAAATACTGTATTGCTTTTATCACAATTCATTCTCTCAGATATGGACATATATTGTGTAGGAATAGTGTTTACATTTGGATTAAAGAGTATTTAACAAGGGTTAAAGGGTGAGATGAGGGTCCTGTGAGATGGTCCATGTGAGCTGAATGTAAACATGCATAAACAACAGGAACCGAGGAACTCGCAGTTCATTCTGTGTTTATCACCATTTACATTATTTCTCTGTTCAAGGCAGTCTCAACTAATTTCAGACCTTTAAACAGGTTACACAAAGCCACAACTGTCCACCACAGACAGTGAGACAAAGAATGTGAATTTGAGAATTAATCCATCAACCCTTATAAGTGGACCATGAAGCTGACTGACTGTGAGATAGGAAATGAGGCAAGGTACCCAAGTAGAAGTACTGAAAGCTCACCTCCAAAGTAACACATTGCCTGTTGGGAGGAAAGGTTAATGAGCTCTCCACCTGGCTAGACAAAAGAAAGGGAGTCTGTGGAAACAAGTGGAGTATTTAACCAATGAGCTCCATAAAAAGAAGGCTGGAAGACTGAAGCTGAAGGATCAGTCATTAAATGTGATATGTATTCAAAATGGTCCCAGCAAGGAACTGTATTTTTATTTCTACCATCTCTCTTATTGTGCAAATTCATATGATACTGTTTTTGACATTAGGTTTGTCGATTCTTTTAAATCTAGGAGCCTTAAGGGGGTTCCAATGTAAAATAATTGTCTGTGCAGCTTTTATGATGCCTACCATGGCAACTAAAAATTCACCATTTGAAATTTGGGTAACTTGTGTTTTCAGAATCAGAATCATGATCAGCTTTTATTGCCAGGTATGTGTACACATACAAGGAATTTGACTCTGGATTGTATAATGCTCACAATGGCCCTCATTTATCAAAAGTGCGTACACCAAATTTCCGGCGTACACCTGGCGTACGCCCAAAACCACGGTGAC
>JAPMOB010220706.1:0-27495 GCA_029875015.1 Lepomis gibbosus | reverse complement strand
AAAGAGAGGGGTTGTGAACGCTCCGTCGAGCAGCGCCGCACGAAGTTAAAAAAACTCCGACAGCAGTAGGCCTACATAATGCAACCACAACATAACGCAGCAAAACATAACGGAGATTTCCCACAGGAAATGTGGGCGAGCAAACATAATGCTCTCCCACATTTCCTGTCCCTCTTCAGCTATCCTTTCCAAAATAAAGGCAAAAAGCCCCCAAATATATATTTTTGAAAAGTCCTTGTATGTTTTTTTGACAACTGTGACACTCCATGATTTGCGCTCTCATCTGCAACAAATTAGCACACATTTCACAGGAGACACTTGTCTTTCACGATCCAATGCTAAAATACTAAATGATTTGATCATGAGATTCCTTCAACAACAACAACACACTTAACTGCCCTTGCAAGATTTATTTTTTTGGAAGAAGGGGGNACAAGTGAAGGGAGCACACCCAGTTTGATGATCTATCCCATGGTAACAGTTTAACACATAAAATTTCCCATTGCTGCTTTTGTTGGCCAGCTTGGCAGGGAAGACTGAAGCGGTGTGACGCACACGCAGACCTAGGGTGCGTTGGGCTGTACAGCGCTGGTTGAAAATGATGTCCTGGGGCGGTGGCACACAGCTGAGGGGCTGCTATTATACTAGCTTCCCGTTTGGCAATGCACAGAGAAAGCTGTGAATACCTGCTAGCTGCACTGTCACATCTGTGCCTGATAACATCCACAACAATAATCAGCCTGGATCTACTGTATAGCTAAGTCTATAACAGCCTGATGTCTTCCTGTCTTGCCACGGTGGTGGAACGACACACTTCAGCTGTTGTCGGGGGGTGGTGGGGGGGCAGTAGAGGCACTGTGCTCATTTCCACGTGTGTTTGTCTTGCAAACATTCCAGCTGTTTACTTTTAGCCTCCTGCAGCTCAACATCCTTTAAACGCATCTTCTGCTTCGCTGGGGAGTATCAAAGCTGACCTGATTTTATTTTGGCTGCACAATACAACGCCTGCAGACTGAAAGAGACGATTCATCTCTATATCTGGCACTGCCTAGATATCTGTGTCTGTGTGTGCAGTCATTGTATTTTCATGTGTGCCACCATCCCCGATGGGTACGGACCACATAAATCTGGCCTCATCCTTAATGAAAGTCACAGAGAATTAAACAAAGCCCGGAGTCTCAGCCTCCAAACCATCTTTCTGTCACTTGCCAGGAATCCAGATGGCATAAGTCTATACATCACAGCATAATGTTCTTTCATTGTACACAGCCTTGTTTGACATGATGTGTGGCTCTTTTGTGAAGAGCCGTCACAAAAGTACATTCACTGAGCGCAAAACCTCTCTCGCTAACACCACTGCCTGTGTCCCATCTTAAAATCGGAGGACATAACAGTATCATTGTTCTTTTGCGGTGGCTATAGAGGGACACTGGCTGTTAAAAAGGCATTTTATTAACTTTGCACCCTCCATTTTGCAATACAAATAGTTCTGTAATTACACGTCCAACCCAGAGGCAGAGTATATGCACAAAGAACAAAAGGCTCATAACTGATAAGAAGGAAGAAACTGTGGAAAGGCCTCTTCTTCGAATTCCCATGAGGCATATGATGACACGCACTGCTACTTCAGGCATTTCCTTTCATTTTTTTTTTTTTTTTAATGACAAGAATGCGATTGTTCATTCATTGCAAGCAAAGGGAATCACGGCTTATAAGAAGTGAAATTCAGCTGTTTTCTTACAGTTAGCAGGGTCCGGTTAGACGTGACAGCAGGCTAAGTAAGGTAGACCAGGGTCCTCATTTTTTGAAAGGGAAAAACCACATCATATGAGTAGTAGTAGTTATACAACCTTACTCATCTCTTATCTTGACTCTAACCCAAGTCTAGACTTGATTTACATAGATAGATTTTCATACTGGTTGTAGGGGTATTTCAGTTTGTCACAGTGTGAGTCATTTAATCAGTTAAAAGTGTGATGAATTAATTTCTAGATGCAATTATTAATTGATATAAAAACAGGATGTGATTTTCTTTAAATAGCGTGTCACATTACAAAGATGTAGCCATGGCTATTTGTGCATCATTGGAAGACATTGAAGGCTGTGCTTTTAGGAGGGAGAGAGTTGTCATAGAATAATTTTTTGTGTATGATGACCGATGATTTATAAGTCACAATCATTTCCCAAGAAAGAGAAAGAAAGGTTCTGTTAGATTTGTCTTCTTAAAAGTTTGCTTTTCTCTTTTCTTCCGTGGCTATTCCTGACTAAACTCCCAAGGGGGCAAATTTTGACATGCTCAAGCGAAAACAAGTTGATAAGCACGTGAAGTCAAATTCTAGAAGATATTTTCAAGAGTTTGAAGGATTTATGTTTGGGAAAATTATACTACTTTTTCAAAGCAACAAAATAGCTGAGAAGAAAAGAAAAGATGAGTGTTGTGGCCAGAAATGAACATGACCAGAGACGATCTATAGAGGACACACGCCACTCAAACACATGATCAATATTGCTTGTCCTGCCCCTCTTGCTAGAAAGCCAATTGTCTGCTTTTAACAGCCAAAGCAGGAAACATAATTCAGCCAATCATGTGGTTCCACTGATGTAAGGGTCTTTCTTCTACTGCGCAAGCGTGGCCCAGTATGGAAAAATAACCGGGAAATGGGTATAAACGCTTTTTAAACCTTTTGTTGGGGCAAAGTTGACGTGACTCACAGCTCTTCTTTTTTCATGGAGAGACCACATGACCTGATGTTAAGGACCAAAGGGAAAACACTCAGTACTACCTAATGACAGAACGATACTTATTTTTGATAAGCTGGACTTCGATACTTTGCTGTAATATCTCCATTCATGAAAACTGTGCTGGGGGTACATTTCTATAGAAGTCACCAATTTAAATTACATTTAGTCCTAAGTTATGCATAATTAACTGGCTACTTGACTGACAGGTGGGTTCTGTCACAGGTGGCCAGCTGCTCGGTGGTTCAACAAGCAGGCTTCATTCAGCCTGCCTTAGCTCCAACCAGTGCTCCATCCAGCTCTTTCGGATTACCCAGAGTAAGAGTGTTACAGTAGCCAAGTGTGAACACATGAACGAGGATTTGGAACCATGATGCAGACACTAAAGCCAAGCAGGATCAGTTCAGTTCACTTACATAAGTGAGTGAAACTTACAAAAGTGATAAAGTAGGCAGTCCAGGGAACAAATAAATCCAAGAAGAACAGAAGATCCAAAAAATATGAAATCCAAAAGTAATCCAAGATACGGCAGAATAATCCAGGTAAACAGACAGGGGACACTTGGGCCCCGTTTTCAGAAAGCAGGCAACTCTGAGCTTAACCCTGAGCTCAGAGTTGATAAGCCTGAGATAGGAAACTCCAAGTTTTCAGTTCCAGAACAGCTGATCGGAATTAGCTCATCATCAGACAGCACATTTATACGCAAATTGACACCAATCAAACATACTTTCTTACTCAGCAAGTAGTTTTGTTGAGTAGTGCTGTGGCAGAGGGGATAACACTCCTGCTATAGCGAGCCTGTTTCCAGGCCAGGGATCTGTAGCTACGCCCTGATGGTAGCAGAGTGAAGAATGTGGTGAGAGGATGACTGACAGTGTACTACTGTGTGTGCTTTCCATAAAATTGCTTTCCTATTCATGTCAGAGAGGTTGGGGAGACCAATTATTTTGGTGCCGTTGTTTGTGATGCATGTAAGTTTGTTCCTATTTGACACAGTGAGTATAGTGAGGATACAGACTGAACAGTAAAGGAGGATCGGTTGAATTATGCATTTGTAGAGCCGCAGCAGAGCGTTTTTTTTCTGAAAGTATCTGGTGTGTTGATCAAATTTCAGTTTATTGTCTATGGGAGTCCAAGGTATCTGAAGCACTCTACCATCACAACAGCTTGTCGCTGATGCGAGTAGGGTTGAGGGGGACGTTATGGGCTGTGCTGTAGATGTTGGGTGTGTTGATTGACTTTTTTTTGTTTTTGCGACATTCAGCTGAAGGTAATTGTTTGAGCACCACTGCATGAGGTGAGAGATGGAGTCTTGATAGCTTAAAACAGAGTTATTGTTATTGAGGAGTCCAAGGATGACAGTGTCGTCAGGGTACTTGATATATGTGGTTCCAGGTGAGGGGCTGATGCTGTCATTGGTCTATATACGATCAACAGAAACACTCAGGACACAACCTTGTGGGGCTCCGGTGTTGGTGGTGATGGTGTAGGACCTCGCAGCATCCAATCTGTATTGTGTCGCTGAGGAAGCTGTATACCCAGTGAATGAGAACTGATTGAACGCTGAGATGGTAAAGTTGATGGTCTTGTGACGCTGAATAATGTGTTGAAGGCAGAACAATAGTCAATAAAAAGGAATCTGGCGAAGTTACCAGGTGTTGTAGTAGGGAGAAGGAACGCACTGCATCCTCTGTCCACCTTTTGGCCTTGTAAACAAACTGCAGAGGATCCAATTGTGGTCCGACAATTGAAAGGATGAAGTTGAGTAGCAGTCTTTCAAAACACTTTTTCTGATGTTTTTATTGATGTGAGTGGGCATCGGTGAAAATGGTGGATGTTTTCCACAGGGTGGATATAGAGGCAGTCCTGTAGGATTCCGAGAAGATGCAATGGATAGTGGGACAGAGCTCCATGAGACAGTTCCTCTGCACCCAGGCCTGGATGCAGTCCGGTCCTGGAGCCTTTGCACCGTCTCAGTCGTCGCCACACATCTCCCACTGTGAGGGGAGCAGAGACTGCAGGCTTGAGGACTGGAAGTTTTGCCAGTAGGGCCTTGCATTCCACTGGGCCTATGGTGTCAAACTGAGTAGAAAGTGTTCAGATCTTCATCAATAGATGACATACTTGTCATTTTTTATTTTACAGCTTTCCCTGAAAACTGTAGTTGATATGATGAGGTATCCAGTGGAGTTTAGATATTTTAAAAAAAGTCTTAACTAGTATAGTTGTTGTGGTGTAGAATTGAATGTATTCTGTAATGGATACTATCGGGTTAAGTTGTCAGAGCTACTGATCTAGGGTTTATCTGATCTTGGTGTCTGAAACAGAAAACGAAGAGTTGCTCTCATCTCAGGCTTAAAATACTTAGTTTTCACTAAACCTGCTTTCAGAAACGAGGCCCAGACATGTGCAAACAAACAATACAGCGAGAACTAAAGCAATTGTCCTTTCTTTTCGTAACTGTGATTGCCACAGCCATGGCCACACAACCAACTGAAGAGCGGTAACCTTAAGCACTTTTTCTTATACTTTTCCTTAGTTTATGCTGTTATTTTTCCTCAAGATTAGTTTATATGACTTTTTCTTATACACGTACATTTGTTGTAACATTTTTTTAGGTATAAATAACACACTTATTCAGTTGATCATACAAAAGTATTTTTTGGAGCACGCACCATTAGTCACTTTTAGATTGTCTTTCCATTTGTTAACTATCTTCTTTTCCTTACCAGTGTTGGATTCCACACCCTGGAAGGATCCATGCAGTCTGCTGTCTTAAAGGGGTGGTGCCTGGAGCAAGAACAGCTTTATAGGGGAGGTGGTCTAATTGGACACTACCATTGTTTATGTCTGGGGGGTAGCGTTATTCTCTCCCTGGATATTTTGGGTTTTATATTTATATTATATTGAGTATTTTTGTTGAGTTAATGTTAAGTAAGATTATATTTCTTATGGAATAAGTTTTTAGGTAGGTTTTGCTGTTATTTGTAGTTTATGTACACCAGTTTAGTCCAAGCTTGTACCAGTTGCTCTCAACACTGGACAAGTAACATTAGGTAGTATTGACATGGGGCTTATTCACCTTAAGTTACTTCCTATAAATTTAGCAAATGTTACACAGTAGCCAAAATCTGTGCTGTTAGCTTTCATACTCAGACTGGAGTCTGCAGCCTAGTTCCTCGGCTGTTACCATCACTTTCTGCTGTTTGCTCTCTCATTTGCTCACCTGCACAGTCACTGCGCACACAGATTACGCACTGCCCTATTTTTTCCCCTTTCCCCTATTTATAATTACCAAATTTACACAGCACCTGTCACGTAGATGTCCTTTGAAGAATGAGGAGAGGAAGCTAGCCAAGGGTTGAGTGTTTCTGTGCTGAAAATCAATAATTGTATGAAATTTCCGTAGCGGTGTTC
The DNA here is from genome assembly GCA_029875015.1 of Lepomis gibbosus. Classification (NCBI taxonomy): domain Eukaryota; kingdom Metazoa; phylum Chordata; class Actinopteri; order Centrarchiformes; family Centrarchidae; genus Lepomis; species Lepomis gibbosus. Next base: position 21,339 of record JAPMOB010220706.1, on the reverse strand, counting down.
ATTCATTCAGCGAAAGAGTTGTGAATGAATGACACAAAGATAGTCCTGGTTGCTTACGGCGAGCTTTACTTTACTGGACGGTTAACTCTGTATGTTGGTTAGGTGTATTTATGGTATTTGACTGTTTTATATTGTTTAATAAAACCTTTTACATTTGGCACGGGACAACCAATTCAAATATTCCTTGTCTCGTCGAACTACCCCCCACACACACACACACGCCCCCCTCCTCCAATAAAATTCCACTGTAATGAATTTTGTGCACACCTATAATGTTTACCTCTGTCACAAAGAATGTCAGAGACAACTTTGATTACTGTAGAGACGGATGTGGACAGAGAGAGAGAGAGAGAGAGAGAGAGAGAGAGAGATAGGATCTTGAAGCTGAGTGAAAATATGTGGCCAGGGATGATTTATTCTCTGCTCGGGGGCTTTCTCATGTGGGCGTAACCTCAAAAGTTTATAGTGACCACATTTGAAATTATGTCAAAACCCTCCTTTGCTTATGGATACAATTAAGTCAACTCCCCAGAGCACATTTCATCTCATAAAGCTGTATCTGAGGTGATTAGGAACTCAAGCATGTAAGTATTGGAAGAATAACTCATCAAATACTAGATCATGTATGTTTTTTGGCAACTTAATGTGATCATAAAAATGAAACATTTTGACTCAATTACTATTACAGCGTTACAAAAAAACTGCTTTCTGTTATGATTTACACAAACTATGAAAAACTATTTTTATTTCTCCCTGATGTTGTGTAAGTTGTATTCCATGATAAAAATGTTTTCCAGTTTAACTGGAAAATTGCATGTAACACCTCTTTTGCAAGCCGTGAACCATAATAAAAGCTTCTAAATTACTGAATTTGCTGATCCACACAGGGGATGACTGTTAAGTCTTTGCAATGATAAAGGGAATGATGCATTGTATATACAGTATCTGGCGGCAGCTACAGCAGTTTGTCTGATATAAACAGAAGAGATAACTGTTTGGATGAGCAATGATAGCCACCATTCCTGGACACAACCAACTCGATGGGTAATTTTGTCCAAAACATAAAAAACAAATTGTGGAAACAACATGAATTATACATAAGTCAATGTCCTCATCCCGTAATGAAGGCCTTCATTTTCCGGGGACAACAAAAGCAAAACTTCCTAAATTCTTGCTCCTTACTCAGTTTAACAAGGGTTTATGTCTCCAGTGTATTTTGCATTAAAGTTAAGTAATATAATCATACATGAGATAATAGGAACAGAGAGAAGGTGAAAAGGGTGTGCCCCTGTGCCCCCCAGTTCATGTGTCATGCAGAAAAATAATACCCAATTTGCTAAACTGTTTGCGTACACATCTAAGTATATCAAGTGTCAGTCACTTACACATCCTGTCCCTCCCATATTATGTGAGGGTAATTAACTTTCACAAACCAGTTCATCAGAGAAAGTGGAGCAGTGAAGATGTCAATCTGAGTAAATGTGAGGTGTAGGTTACAGTTTGTCAGTGAATAAAAGGGTGCAGCTTCTCAAGACCTCAGTAAAGCTTCTTTGTCTTGTTTCCCAACTATTAGAATAGCATCGCCATGACAATCAGCTCTGCCTAGAGAGGAGACTATCTGCAGTGGAAAATAAAGTAGAGAAAGGACTGGCAGTAATCCTCTTTTGCTTCTGGAATGCTGGCATACTATTTAAAATCCCACACTTTGCTGAGCAAGCCTAGCTGGCCACATTAGAAATTGAAATTTGATTGAATGACTTGACATTTTGTTGTTTTTAAGTTGGCGTGTTAAGTAGCAAAAATCTTATAAACGTCTCATACCAACACCATCTTGTCGTAGAATAGCAAAATTTAGTTGAGAGGTCTGGTGTTTGCTAAACGTCATAATATTAACATCCACATGACGTTAAATTCTAACATTGTTAGACTTTGGTATTATGTTGATATAAAGTCGTAGTGTTAAGTAAGCAAACCCAACACCTTCCAAATGCATAAAGCCAACCACATCTTGAAGTAGAAGGCACACATTTAGTTATTTTTTGTTTTTCATTAAGGTATGGTGACCAAAACTAAACGTCTGCTAAATGTTATCTTGTTAACAGCTACATAGCCTGACATTCTAGCATGCATAAAAAAGATCTATAGGACCATATGACCTCTTGTAGTAACCAAAATCCAACATCTTACAATGTGCCATCACCATGATGACGTAGAATACCAACATTTTGCCAAACCACCACGTTATTTTGCATCCATAAAAATATTTTTTCAGCTTTCAGCTAACAAATCTGAAACCAATTTCAAACCAATCACAGTTACGGTACTAGGCAACTCAACTAAACACTGTCGTCTTGTGGTGGAAAGATAGGATTAAGTTGCCTGTTGGACACCTTTTCCCCATTACATTGTCAGTTACTTTTTAAGTAATAATATTAGTTTATTAGTTCTGTCTTTTCAATGGGACATAGTAATCTATTACTGTATTGTCAACTGTGGTCCTTTAGTTGTCAGAAATTTGATTTTTATGAACAGATCCCAATTTCCACCTCGCTTACAATACTTTAAAGTTCAACAGCATTGCAAGACTAACATAAGAATGACATAAGATTTTGGTCTACAGAGATAAAACTGAGCAAAATGCACTGAACAATGCCCCCATTCATCATGAACGGAACTCAAAGAGCTAAGACCTTCTCTGTGTTCACAAAAGGCCTATTTCTCTCAAATATTGTTCACAAATCCGTCAAAATCTTAGGCTGGCCACAATAAAAGACCATTAGAAAATGTGCAGTTCCACCACACAGCACAGTGCCACAGATGTTCCAAGTTTTGAGGGAGCGTGCAATTGCCTTGCTGAAAGTCCACCAGAGCAACAAGTGAGGCTGCAGAATGGAGCAGCATTTTTTAAAAAGGTACAATGTGTAATGTACATACATGTATATATAATTGTATCTTAAAACATTAAAGCTTTGCCAAAACTTTGGATTTCTGGCTGAGTGGGAGGAGGAGGTGAAATGCTGCCTCCCATTTGTTTGGAGCATGTTTCTCTGTCACTCAAGGCACCTCAGGGTGGGCAGGATCCAGAGTTTCTTCTATTCCAAAGTTTTGGTGTTAACATACTTGCTTTGAGCTGACTTCTTGTAGAAGGTTTCTCTCAGAGCTGGCTTAAAGTCGGCCTTCACCAACTACAGTGTACTCCCAGGGGAGCGAGCTGGTCTCCAGGCAGGGTGTTGTCTCCCTTATTCTAGCAGATAACAGCTTTCTTGTCAAAAAGCTCCACTGAATATAAGGAAAGCTTGAAGAGAATATGGTAGTAAAAAGGCTTCTTCTTGTGCTGTAATCTTCTGCGTGGTGTTTGGTGTCCCTGGTGCAAAACCTTTACTACACTCCCACTTTCTCTTGACTTAATTATTTTCTTTGTTTGATCTATTTTTCCTGGAGAATTAATACGGTTTATTACTAATTAAATTCTTCCATGCCACATATTTTATGAAAATGCAGAATTATTCACTTTGCAATAAGCATGTGTTAATTAAATGTTATACGTCGTATTATATGTAATGACGGCACACCTACATGTGTCCCTAAATATAGGCTAAACATATAAATGTCTAACAGTAAATGAAATAGAAGAAGTGAGAGGAGACAAGAGACAGGGACTGAGAGCAATGTAGAAGTCTGGGGATGAGGGAGTGTGGCTGAAAAGTGTGACTGTTTTTGTTTTTACCAAAGTGGCCTGGATATTTAAATGATTAGAGGCAAAAGTTAGCCTTTAAACCATGCTAAGTGTGGCTCAGACGGGAATGATTAGTTTATACACCCAATTACTGGGTCTGAGACTACCTGGAACACATCACTGCACCCACAAATAGCCTCCCATAGTAAAGCATCTTAAGCCTACACAGCAAGACTGCTCTCAACTGCTGCATCCTAAATTTCTCCAGCTCCTCTCCCTCTTTGTCTCAGTACAACCACTCAAGGTTTGGCAGCAAACAGTAAGAACTGTATTCACTATTCGCATTGATTTGATTTTTTTTTTTTTACAGACAGGAGCATTGAATCTAATCTGAAATCTGGAAAGGACAATGCTCCAGGCGGCACACCCAAAATGTCTGTTTAAGCATACACTTCCCTAAATCTGTCCTGGATTAGTCTAGTGGAAAGAAACCCTCACCCTGCGGGGACTGAAGCCCCAGGTGCCCGCACACACGCACACACACATTTCCAGCCCAGCTTCGTATCCCTCCCGCACAGAGTCCCTGCCACACAAGATCTAGGTATCGAGTTGAGGCATGGTTGGGAAAAAGAGATCTGGAAAGTGGTGGCAGGCCATGTGAAGAGGTTAATGACAAAGTATTGTCAGTTGGTTCGTGGTCATTTCAGTTAGAGAATGAGAATAAGCCTGTTCACGATACTCGTCAAATGTCAAGGACTTTTTAAGATACTGCACTGTTGTAGTAAGTTCCAAGGATAACCACAAGCATTTGACTCTCTGCTGCGAGCGCTCCAAGTGGCCGGTAGTCAATGTGTAGTCAGGATCTGGTAACATGTTAGTAACTTTACCCTATGTTCTTTTGACATTTTCCGAATACTGGGAGTATTCACTGAAATTGTTTCTGACATCTTCTGATTCTACATGTGTCATTATCATTTTTGCCAGAACAGTCTTGGGGGTGGGGGTGGGTCAAATGTGTCCACTGCTACTTTCTAGAGGTTAAATTCTTTTCTAAGGACACAAAGAATACTGTACACCCGTGAATGCTACAAAATTGTGTATTGACAAAGTCCTTATAGTCAAGTCATGCCACTCGGCAGCCATCTTGGCAACGCCTCCAGGCAGCTATTTCGGACTTGCTTTCTAACAAGACCAGGTTCCTATCTGAATGAATTGGGAGAGAGCCAGAACTGCACTTTTACTGGTCACCGGGACATAAAAACTAGATGAATAGAATCAGCAGTGAGATCTAATAAAAAAAGTTTGACGACTTTGCCCTAAAATAAGGTCATAAGGTTATACTTCTACTACACATGTGTCACCACTACCACGCATGTGGAGTTGAAGTAAAACAGACCCTTACGTCAGTGGAACCACAAAAATCTTTCCCGCTTTGGCTGTTAAAAGCAGACGATTGGCTTTCTATGGGGCGAGATAACCCCCATCTTTGCATCTTCCCCCATAGAGTTATACTGAGGATGTGATTGAGTGGCGTGTCTCTATAAAACGTCTCTGGCATTGAATAGCACACCCCAAAATCACCAAACAAAAAAAGGCTGCTTTAAAATGACATGGTCAGTAGTTAGTGCTCATCTTAACAAATAATAATAGCATTCAAAGGTAGTAGTAGCTAGCAAGTACTTGTTGTAAAATGCAAACGTACTGCTAAACAGAATGCTAATGTTAATGTTGATAAGCCACTCACTGTAAACTTTAGCATTTGACAAAAAAAATCTTTACAAAACTTTTTGAAATGAAAAAAGACACTGTCTCTATAATAAATACTAATAAATACAGAGCAGTCATCTTTCTCTAACAATCTTTGGCCAAGTTTACACCAACTTGCAATGCACGTTAGACAACAACCAACAGGTTAATTTTATAGACTGGCTGGCTAACTGACATTATTATCATTAATTGATTATGGCTAATAAAATGTATGAATTAGAAGCTTTCATTCATGCCCTTGATTTTATGATGGACATCAGAGCTGGGAGGTCACAGTCACATTTTATGTTGAAAGGGGTCATTTTTGCATCATACCCCACATTCTGGATGATTGAACAGCTGAATCCAGAGTTTACAAGAAATTGTAAATACATCAAGAAAGTGTGCATGTCAGAAGTCAGGAAATATTCACTGAAAACATCAAATGAAGATATAAACATTACCACTATGTATTTACAAATCTCATTTCAATGTGCATACTAAAATGGATTTTAGTATCAGACATAAACACAATCCACTCAATTAGCATATGAGGCACACACAGTATTAATGCCAGATGTAAAGGGCACCTTTGTTTATTTCTAACTGCATCTGCACTGCTACAACGGAGTATGATGAAAAGTAGCCATTACCAGCAGCCTGTTTACTGCTGGTAATGGCTTCCTCACTTCCCACAAACCCCTGCTGGTCTCACCGGACGTGCATGGCATATTAGGAGTGATGAAGCTGTGGCAGATGGGCAAGCTTCCTCTCCATGCCCACTTGTCTTGTTTGTGTCACAGACTGGTGATGCAAGGTGTCATTATCTGCTAAGTGGCGTCTTCTCCAAGGGTGTGCAGCCAGGTCTCTACGCTGAGAGGGAGCTAAAGAGAGTGAAGGAAAACATGGGCAGAGTGAAAGATGGAAAGACGAGGAGCGAGAGAGCATGTTGTCTGCCTCTGGTTCAGGTAATCAGTTGGAGTGCAGCCAGTGCCCTGCTGTCTGCACACTGCTGAGACTCAGGAGGCTGTTGTCTTTAGCCTGTCATGCTTCCCAACGCTACCATCAATTTAAAGTGGCGCTGAATTAAAGGCCTCTGATTTATTCGTGGGGGTTCATCACTCTGGGATGCTAAAGGTTGCCATTAATTTCCTGGAATCAATTATCTGAAATGGCTAATTAATAAATGTCTGAATTAATCAGAGGGAGAATGCGTCATCAGAGTCAGCACAGAGTCACATATGACTGCCATAATGGGCTTGGTTCATCATCAACTCCAACTGTGAGAGTCTGAGGAAATGGCCACCATTATCGCTGATGACAGCGCAGCAAGCACTAACGGCCATGTCGCTTATCAGAACTGCAGGTGTGTAATTGTTCAGAAGGGATTCCACTAACAAACAGTGATAGGCAAAACCCACTCTGGAACAAAAAACCCTGCTGCAGGGAGAAATGAAATGAGACAATGTGCTGTTGTATTTGCCACTCTTATCAAGAATTGGCTGGCCATCTTCCAACAAATAAAGGCTGAGCAGAACACACAGCAACCGTAATAAAAAAGTATGTTATATTCCGATGAAGGCTGTAGCCAGGCAACAACACAGAGAAAACACATGACATGTCGTAAGGCTCCTCAGCAGGGGACTGGAAAACAAGCCCAAATAAACCTTGTTATTTATCAATGTCCATTTTGACCATTTTACAACAACGCAGGGACAGCAACACCCTTCACTGCCCTCAAGACTCGTTTATTCTTATTAGATGAGTCATTTGACATTTTGCATCTGCACTTGTTATCAGCAGGTATCCTGGCTTTAGTGAGGCTCTGATTTAATGGAATACTGGCTGTTTGTAGATAGACTGTATCATATGGACACAGGGAGCTGTCATAGTTTAGACAGACTCATCCATCTAGAATCTGTTTTGAAATCATGTGTGAAATACAGAATGTGTTTCTGTATAAAAATAATACCGTTTCGAGACACACCAGTAGCTCACCTGGTAGAGCGCGCGTCAATGTCCTTACTGCAGTGGCCTGGGTTCATATCCCTTCTCTCCCCTGTCTTTCCTCTCTTTCTCTCTCTGTCTCTCTACACTGTACCTTTGTTCTCTGTAGAGAAGTGTGTGTGTTTGTTCTCTGTGTGCCAGAACGAGAATCCTCTCACTTGGACAAGCCTGACATAGATATATAACACAAGATTGCATGTGTATTAGTTATAATGATATCACATGAACACTGTAGGAAAATAGTAATGAAATTCACTATATCCAGCTATAACAAATCAGCCCCATTTCTGTCTATAAAGTCCCTCTCGTTAGAGTCTACATCACATTACTACAACAGTTCGCTATTTGAATTTTTGTCAAATTCAAACATTGTAAAGAGTTCAAATACTCCTTATGTTACTACATTACTTTCATATATTAAGCTTTTTTCTTGTCGCACAAAGTTTACAACGGACAAGAATGTTCTTTTCATCTTAGAAAGTGACACAATAATGGCAGTAGCTACATTGAGCTGTGGAAAGAATGCCTCTCCCTCGTTCTCCATTCTTCATTTAGCTTTTTGGCTAACAGCGGACTTAACTGCAGCACAGTCGTGCATTCATGTCAAGGATGGTACATTCCGTATTGCAGCGTTACTTGGATTAGTATCTGTAATAACATTACTGTGTGGGAAAAAGTTATCCATTACACTACTAGTTACTGGGAAAACTAATATTATTACAGTACGTGTTACTGCTCCACACTGGCAAGGAGTAACTCCAGATGGTGAATCTCCCTGAGCGGGCAGGCACACTGAGGATGGGTTAAATGTAGAGAACATATTTCACTAAATGTTTTACTGTGTATGAATGTGCATATGACTATAAATGTGTTTTAGTTTTGATTAAATTTAAAGGATTCATCAATACCCACATAGTACTCTGTGGATCTCTCAATATTGCTACCATGCAGCCTGTATAGGTATATAAAAAGAAAATCACTTGCTCTAGATCAAAGCATTAACTCTGTTTTTCTTGCATTAAGCACTATTTTAAATAGCTTCAATTAGTTTTATACATCCAAAGAACATATATAAAACCCAAACCATATAATAATATAAGACAATGCATTTATTTGTCAAAACGTGTAGCCAACCAGACCAGTAAAAGACTCACCATTTAATTAGGGATTGGCATTTTATGGTTTTCCAAGACCAAAAACACCAGTGGAAACACTCTTATTTGGTGTACTGATTAAGATTAGCTCTATCAATGTGTATCAGTTATGATGTTTTTAAATTGGGCCATGTAGGCTCAGTAATCAATTGTGAAATGTTCAGAAAATTACTGTACAATATCTTAGAGTCTGATCAAATGTACTTAAGTTGTCTTTTTTTTTATTGCTGACTCAAACTGATCAAATGAGTTAATCCCAAACCTTTAGTGGATTTAAAAGTATAGGGAGATGAGGAGTAAGGTGGAAACAGGCTGAAGGGGAATTGTTTTAGGTTCGGTGTACTTACAGACCACTTAAAATGTCCTTGAAGTTTATCCTTGAAGTAATCCTGACGGGAATGGCAATGCTGTTTAAAACAGGGGACTTATTTGGAACCAGGTGTATGCTGTGTATAAGTGATAAGTCATCCTCGGGTTGCTTGAGTTGATGCACAGGAAGTGCATTAAGTGGCTGAAATTGGAGCGCAGCGGATACTTTTTTGAAAACCTATTCCTGAGGAGGGAAATGTAAGCCAGTGTTCTCCTCACCCTGATCTATGAACTTTAAAGATTTGTGGGTCCTGCACGGTTTCTGCTGAACGCCACCACGCTATTATTTGAAAACTGAAAAACCTGCCCCAAAAGACAAAATTTACCAAGTCAAACATTTTCTAGAGAGTTTATATAAATCTGGATATTAGAATGTAGCTGGTGGCAGAGTCCGATTTAAGACTACTGTTCCATCCATCTTTGTAATGGTGTCTTTGTGTCCTTGGAATATAAGGAGAACTGAGTGTGTCCTTTATATCAAATAAACCACTTCAATTATAAGAAAATAAAAAAAGATGGAGGATAATTTCACAAAGTGAGATTTTTCCAGACAAGTGTCTGCGAACAGTAACACCACGCTGTCACCAGGGAATTTCAACTCATCTTGAATTCCTCCTTAAATAGCTCCATTACGCCTTAAGGTATCGGATCTGAAATAAAGGCTTTATTGTGTTTCCTTTATGGTGAAAGGTCAACCAAAAGAGGTCAACAATCCTGCTGCAGTCTGGCTGCAAGTGTCACTTTCAACAGCAGTGGCTGAGATGAGATGTGCTCCTCAGAGTGACAGCAATGGCGCGCCCCGAGCATTAACCTGCCAAGTTCATTAGCTTAATATCTGTGGACATCTGTTTAAAGGGTGAGCTGTTACTACATCTTACCTAATCACAATGTTCCTCTGGGAAATCATCCTGAGGAGGCACCATCAAACAGCAGCATCCCTGCCATCCACAGCACAGCTCTATCATCGCTGTAGGATCAAGTGAAAAGGAGCTACATCCTGACAGCTTTCTTATTATTTTAGTTTATGAATGGGAGGTAGACAGCTAATTTAATACCCCTTCATTTGTTGCTGGCCCTAAGGCAAGTGAAAAGGCCTTGTTTATGGTAAAACTTTTTGATCGAAAAGTGTCTAAATAAAATCAATGGGCATCATCAGCTCCACTGATGTACTAAAATCAGTGAGCAGCTTCTTGGTTTTGTTTTACGTTGAACAGTAGGTTACTCTCTGTGCACAACTCGGCAGGATTGTTCATTTCTTCCCAATATGAAGTCTCATCGTTCCAGCCGATGTTGGTGGTGTCATTCACAAACTTCATAACAGTTCTCTCCATGTCGGGGGATGCAGTCATGCGTGTACAGCGTGAACAGAAGCGGTCTGTGCACACACCCCTGATGGCTCCGGTGTTGATCACTAGAGCGGAGGAGGTGCCACCAATCTGAACTATCTGACAAATAAAAGGAAAAACCATTAGGTGCCTTAGTAAGGATCACAACCTGCCACCAGAACAGCTTTAATGTGCCTTGCTGTTGATTTTACAAGACTGAATTCAACTGGAGGGATAGAACACCATTCTTCCAAATGATATTCCTTCATTTGGTGTTTGATGGTGGTGGTGGAGAGCGCTGTCTAATTGTCAGACCAGAATCTTCCATATGTCTTCAACTGGGTAGAGATCTGGTGACTGTCAAGGCTTTAGCATATGATTCACATCATTTTCATTCTCATCAAACCATTCAGTGAGCCCTCGTGATCTGTGGATGGGGGTATAATGGCGATCACTGAACCCAAACCAGGCCAAGAAAATGCCGGCCACAACATAACAAAGCCACCAGATCTCCTCAGTGTAGGGGTCAAACATTCAGTCCTGTACCATTCTCTTGGTGTACGCTACACATGCACTCGCCCACTTGAGAACATGACGAAAGATGACACATCTCGTCCATATGACCCTTTTCCACAATTATTTCTGAGTTCTGGATTTGATTTGGACGACTCTCCTGGTCTGGACCCCCGCCTGCCTCTTACTTTGTAAGTGTGTTAAATTAATAAACTGACTCTAACAAACAAGGTTGAGTAATTGCAAATGCATCAATATTAGATACTTTAAAAATGATGTAGCACATACATTTGTCCTATATTTATTTTAACATTCTTTACTAAGGGACCATGAAGTATACAGCTCTGGTCATGTGACAATTTACACTAAACAACGGACACTGCCCACATTTCATTGAGACCCTTTCAATATTTGTTGGCATTCACGAACAATTTTAGAGGCTCATAACTGAAAATGTTTTTTACAGTCACTGTTGTGACCGATGGGATTAAATGGGCGAGGGTTCTGCCTACAAAGCTCTGTTACTTTGAGTGTTTCTGCAATTGAGTCAATGAGTACCAATCATTGAGCTCCACAGCAGTTATATTTGAAAAAATAAACATCGGAGATGTCAGCAATTCAGAGGTCTACAACTGGGCTAAAATACAATGCAAGCATACTTCCAATTTTTTTGCAGAAAAATCACACAAAATTTAAAAACACATTGCAAGCTTATGGAAAAAAATGCAGACTGGTTGAATTTTGTTAAATATTGCCATTGCAAGATTGTGAGTTCTTGAAAAGAACAGACTAGTACTCACGATGTGACAACTAGTTACACCCTAGCTGATTCAAATAAACACGAGTTATTCAATTGGACCAGCTGTCATACAGAAAGGATGTTTCTGCTTGGTGTATTTTGCAAACTCAGTTTTCCATCATCTTCAGAAGTTGAAAGGTTTTATTTCTCTGCAAACTTCAACTCTATGAGCAGAATATCACAATGCCAAAAGCAAAGTTATGAACTGTTGCCTCTTGCGTGCACTGGAGTGTTCCAGACTTTTTGTGCCAGTTTACTGCAATCAAACAAGAAATGAAAGAGTCAAATAAACTTCAGTCGAAGAAGCCAAGACAGTCTGAAAATCTTTGGTAGACTGTAAAACAAGGAGTCATGCTGAAAATCCACTTCATGACAATTCCAGGTGCCTTTAAATCGACATAGACAGACTGCAAGTGTTAAATCCATTAGCAGTCTATCTTAGAGAGGACAAAAACACAATGATATGCACCGTGGAGTGTGCATCCAGGTTTCTCTTGGCTGTTGGCAGTGGGACAATAAAGTCCAATGAGTAAACCATGTTAATCTTTCATCCATGAATTTGGAAAGTGAAGCAACGGTTACCCCCAATGCTGCACTGCACAAGCTTGTCTTCTTTTCCTCCCTCGTGTTCGCTTACAATAAATGAAACTGCAATGCACGTAATTCGCCTATGTCAGACGTCTTTATACAACACACACATGTTTTTAAAACTTAAGGAACCTGAAGATGATTAAATCGAATGTAAAGTAGCTCCCACGCTGTTATGTGCTGGGATGGTTCCTTTCATGTCATCCCAGAGTGCTCCAGCTCTGCAGAAACTTTAACAAGCCTCACAAAGATTCTAAATTCTGCAGAGCTCGTCAGTGCCTTAATCCAATGAAAAATATCCCTGCACACATGACGTGACAGCTGATCCCTTCCAGTTCATGTGAACACATAGTACAAATAAAATAGGGAGATAGGTGAAGAACCATTGAATCTAAAACACAAATAATAAAAAAAGAGGCAAATCATGAACAATTGGCATGCTAAAGTAAATTAAGGAAAATTATTCCTTAATAAAATAAAGATTTATTGTCCTTCTGGAAACAAATCTAAGAGAAATAGTGGTTGGGTTTGTAACAGTTTGCTTTTGAGCCCCTCTCTTCAACAACACTGTTTCATCCCCAGCATCGCTCTCTGCCTCTTTCTCTGGCACCAAAGAGCTGCCATCCTGTAGCTCTCCACTAGATACCCTCTAACTTTCCCTCCTTGCCCAATCACCTGGCTGCCACACCGTACTACACACCTGTTCTCTAGTTCTCATCACCCTTGGAGTTACTTTGCCCACATCTCACCTTAAACTCATTCCCAATCAGCAACTCACCATTTATACCAGTTTGCTTACATCAGCTGCTTTCACACAGAGATCCCGCAAAATGGAAATAGTGTGACAAAGTATGACTTTAAGGCTGTTAGACACAACATACCGGACTTGTACCTGCAGAAGAAAATATGCCTTACTCTGTTATAAGTGGAATGAATGACAATCACATTGTATAATAGTATTTGATTGCCTTTGAGAGTCCAAGAGTGCAAAAACACCAATATATACTAATCTTTTTACAAATGAGATGCAAACTTTTAAAATAAATGTTATGTTGCAACCAACATCAATCTCCTGAATGCTTTTCACAGTGATAGTTTGAAGTTTGGAGGAGATCCAAAGCAACCCCCAGAGGAAATTAGTGTTTTTGCAGGCTTTTTATTAGAATTTGAAAAGTAAGTGGATGATGGGAGTGAAAGTGCCTTTTAACAGCTGTCCGGTTAAAGCTTGCTGATCCATTCATCACTCCTCATTTTCATGAGTGTAATCCTCCACTGGTGCACATGAGGAGGCAATGGGTTTTAGAGGTTCGTCTTGTGAGTCTTGTTAGAATTTTTTTTTCCCCCTCGGGGCTCACCACAGTGACAGAGAAACCGTTCGCCACAATACAGGAAGTGAGTGTTTTCTGTGGGGATGCATGGAATGCCAGAAGGAAAGTACTAACCCCAACTTAAAAAGGACTCACACCAAGACAACCTGCGGAAGAATTCTGAAAGCATTGGCAGAGCTATACTTTTCTAGGAGGAGGGTGACAAGAGGGCTAATCTTTCGGGCAACGCTACACACTGCTCAGCTGGAAAGGAATGCTCCCTTTCACAAGCTGAATTGAGGGCATGCATGGCATGGAAATAATGGGGGAAGAAGTCACAATTTCCCAGGTTCCGGACATGGGGGTAAGGGTGGGTAAGGAGGAACTTATAATGGAGCAGCTCAAATCTTTTTACCTCTTTCCACTGAGAGACATCTGTTCTATACATACATGTATGTCATGTTAGAAATGTTGTTTCCTCCAACCCATTCCAGTCAACATTACCATACCCCCAATATTATCACTATGTTAATATATTACTCGTGCTTTATAATGTTACTATATTCATCATAATTTCTTATCTAGTTTAAGTCTAGTTTAGACCTGGAGGGAATGACATACTGACAACTGGTTTATCGGAGGGGAATGTAGCTAAAACATCAAATATGCCCTATGGGTTATTTTTATTTTTTTAGAAAGCTTGAAAATACGGGAGACTTACAGAAAAAATATTTAAACGGGAGGATGGCGGGATAGAGCTGTAAAATACTGGAGTATCCTGGGAAAAACGGGACGGTTGACAGGTATGCTCCATCCTTTGGTTATTTGAAGAAAAATAAATCAGGATTTTTGTGTTTTTCTAGAATAACAAAATGAATGACATGTCAACAAATTATGCATGTCTATGTGCTGCTTTGCACACAACATGGTCTATGTTCATGTCCGGGCTATCTTTTGTGCACATAAAAGTTGGGGACACCGAGAAAATTTGACTTTATTTCATTAAATATAACATGGTGCATTATCCTGCTGGAAGCAGCCACCAGAAGATGGTACACTGTGGTCATAAAGGGATGGACATGGTCAGCAACAATACTCAGGTAGGCTGTCGCGTTTAAACGATGCTCAGTTGGAACTAAGGGGCCCTAAGTGTGCCAAGAAAACCGTTGATACAAGGCAGGATGGATCCATGCTTTCATGTTGTTTATTCCAAATTCTGACCCTACCATCTGAATGCCACAGCTGAAATCTAGGGAAACTCTTGGTTTTCGATTTCAGAGAGCGAGATCAGATAAACTCTAGGTCTGTAACCCCGGCAACTTGCGCTATGAACCTAACCTGCTCGGGAGTTTCTCTCAGACTCCTCCCCTCCTGCGGAGTTTGAAGCGGCTGTCTCACACAGTTTCATTTCCTCATTCATACTGTCGATATCAAAGCACATATTGAAACGCAATTACGTCTTTAGAAACATCGAAATCACAGTTAAATAGGCTATTAGTGTTTTTTTTACCCAAACATGATCTTGAACATAACGCTTTTATGATCAATCTGTCATCGATGTATGGACAGAGTTGGACATCGTAAATTTATCCTCAACACAGAATAAAATCTATAAGCTACACTTCTATATAACACAATGACTTATTGCCACCGGCATTTAGTCCTGTCAGCTACAGGCCTGCTTATTCAGCTGTAACCTATTTAAAATGAAAAACAGGCTGTAGGAAAATCCCAGCACTTTATCATTCATTAAGGAAATTCCGGTCTGGTAAATGATGAATGAGCAACACTGTATAAAATGTAATATTGTTAACGTATCGATCCTGCATTTTTGAGCCAATCATGGTCCGCGTTGGCACGCATTCATATTTCTAGCTCCACCCCATTAAAATAGAGGCTCTGCCTTTATTTACCCGTTGCCATGGTGAATCACAGTATCGGAGCTCCATTGATGATGGCTTTTTTTTTTCATCCCCACGCATGCGCTTCCATCTGGCTCAACATACTCAGAGTTGACTGAACTTATTCTGATCGGCCTTCCTGAGTTTGACAGCTCAGAGTTTTCGGAAAACCAGAGTTCAAGTTTTCAGAAAGAAGGTTAGGTGAACCTTCTTTCTGAAACAGGGCCCAGGAGTACCTAATAAAGTGGCTGGTGACTGTATATGTGTATAGTGCATTAATGCATAATGTACTACATCATGTTTCTATATTGATACAGACAATTATAATTACTTCATCATATTATATACTATTCTGATGTTCACTTTATAGTTGATGGTATCATATTGTTGCATGGATCACAAAAAGCCTGTAACAAAGAGAGAGTCCCTAAACAGTTTGTCTGGTAAATCCCACCTGAGTGCGACTTTTCAGTTGAAAATACATCATTATGTCACTTTGCTTGACAGTGTAGCACTTATACTTTAAGTACAACTCTGGCAGTGGGTACTGCATGTGTACTGCTTACATTGTAAATTTTGAGTTTAATGGCCCTTGTGCAGTTTAAATCTTTAGAGAAGATTCTAGCAACGTCTGGTACACAGCACGGCCACAAATCCAAGTGCTGTTGTTTTTTCTTAGCTGGATGTTTTGTGATGTGTTTGGTGTTCTATGTAAGCAAATATGTTTTTCTCCATGGTCGAATTTAAGCACATTGGGATTGTTGGCTTTCTCTTATGTGGACTGTGGTTGCAAGTGGAACAACATGGCCCTGCTCATGTGTACAGCAGAGAAACTTTGCTGAAGATACTTGGCACCTCAGTGGACTACATACCTGACACAAGGCTTCTAGATCATGTCCCCCAGGAACTGAGGAGACCAGGGCCCTGTTTCAGAAAGCAGGCTTAACAAACTCTGAGCTTATCCCTGAGCTCTGGGTTGATTGAGCCCGAGGTGGGAAACACAGAATTTTAAGTTCCAAAACAGCTGATCAGAATATATCAGAATAAAATGTTGAGCCTGACTGAAGCAGGCGTGGGGATGAAAAAAAGCCATCATCAATGTAGCTCTGATACTACTGTTCACCACGGCAACGGGTAAACAGAGGCAGAGCCTTCATTTTAATTGGAGCCAGAAATATGAATGCGTGGACCCTGATAGGCTCTAAAACGCAGGAAGAAGGATCAATTTCGTATTTTATTAATGCTGTGAAAACACATTCAGACTATCAGCAGCTAGTAATGAAAACCTCACCTTTAAACCTTATTTAGGCCTGTTTGTCCTTCCTCACTCAGAAATAGTCACATTATCTCCAGTTGATAATAACCAATGTTCTAATCATGCGACTACCCTACAATATGAAAGATTACTGTTCATTGATCAGATTTATAGGTTACATTTTAAACAGTGATTCCAGGTTACTGATCTAGGGATTATCTGATCTCGCTCTTTGAAACAGAAAAACCAGAGTTTCCCTCTTCTCAGACTCAGCATACTCAGAATTTGCACTAATGTTGCTTTCTGAAACAGGGCCCAGGCCCAATTAATATCAGACACTGATTACAGACACCAGCATGCAGACAGGATGTAGGCTGTGGGTATAAGCCTATCAACGGTCGACTGTGGCTCAGGAGGTTGAGCGGGTTGCCTGTTAATCGGAAGGTCGGCTCCTCCAGGCTTCATGTATGTTGCCCAAGTGTCCTTGGGCAAGATCCTGAACCCTGAATTGCCCCTGGAGGCTGTTCCTCCAGTGTATGAATGTGTGTGAATGGTGAATGCAGATGACCCGCTGGATTTCAGATGTAAGAAAGAGAATTTGTGAGCAAATGAATGCAAGGTAGGGAAGAAAGAGAGCCACATGTTTATTGGCTTTTGTGGAGCTTTTTCATTCACCACAGCACCGTGTAAAGCAGGACTGTGACAACAGCTGCTCTAAAGTGACGTCAAAGTCACATCAATTCCAACCAGAGTGGAATTGATGCGCTCCAGACTCAGGTCAGATTTAAGAAAATCCGATCTGTATCGGATTTGGACCACATGTGCAAGTGGCCCAAATCTGAACTGGAACACACCAGATTCCATGTGACTTGGCCTGTTCACAGTGTCATAAAAAGATCAGATATGAGTCACATATGAGCAGAAAAAAATCTGAAATGGGTCACTGGTCTGAACGCTGCCTAAGAGCATAGTAACAAGACAAAGAGCCAAGTTTCATTTTGGCCTTTCATCAAGTTATTCATGGAATAAACGTTAAGAAGCCACAAATGAAAAGAGTGTGAAGGATGAATATTTAACTGAACTTTTTTTTTTTGCCTCAGACCTTTGCAAATCCAGACTGTTTTTTTAACCTCCCTGTATCAACTCCAAGTCACCTACTGGTGCACGAAAATAACTTTCCATGATCGCACACGCAGAGTTGTCATGTCATGTGGAGCATCTTTACTTGTAGACTAACACGTCTAACCAGCTTCAGTAGTAGTTTAGTAAATTGTGAACAATGTGTGTAAATGGGCAAAATACACAGGAATAAATGATAAAGTCATGAATAATTTTATTCAATAATGAGAAATGGTTACATTGGAATGCATATGCAACCGGCTCCAACACTTTTATATTGTGAGGTGTGAAGAACTTATCGGCCTCAACCAGCTGCCAGCAGAGAATTTCACTAAGAAAGAATTCCCCTTTATTTGTGTATCTCGGACTGAATTTTAAAGCGCATGTTATTATTATTTAATCCATTTGGAGGGGATCTCTTCAAGGCCAGCATGGAGAAAAAGAAAAGTAACAGTGACTAGTAATTCTGTGTATGTACATATTGGCATGTAGTGTTAAGACAAATTTAAGGAAGAAATAACACTGTGTAAATCTTTAGACTTGTTCTATGTATTCTGTCATTTGCAGACTGCATGTGTAGCCTGGGAAAATGAAACCCTCGTCTGCATATTTGTGGTTTTGTAAGGAGTCAGCTCTGCCAGTCTGACTGTGCCACACATGGCCCCGTATGTCCCCTCTGGAAACACTGTAGGTACTCAGCATTCTTTGTGGCGGATTCAACACTAAATTGCCCTTGTTATCAACACAGAGAAAATGTGTATAACACATACAGGGATTACAGGGCCACATGTTTTCTCTGCATTGCTTCACCAATTAGGTCATGTTGACTATTCAAATTATGAGCTCATCTAATTCTATTCTCGTGCTTTCTTCAATCATAAGGCAACATGTGGGTGGAAACTTGAATATTACCTCTGTAATTACCAAGGAAGCTTTCCTCTGCAAATAGAAAAGAATTATATCCTCTTTTCCAACCACTGCGTTTGGCTAGATTTGTGCCACATACACAGTTTCCATTTATCACTCAGCAAACAATTGAATCTTAGATGAAAAGTAATTTCAGTTCAGTATCAGTAAGGACGCATATCAGGAAAACATGCTAATTAAAAGCTGCATATTGTAGTGTAAATATAAAGCAGGGTATTATGACTAACTTCACTCACAAACTTCAGAATCTAAAGTAAAGAAAGTCCAGACAAAGTCCAATTTTCTTGCACTTGTTCAACTTGGGGAAACATTTTGTAATTTCATTCTGATAGCAGAGAAAGTGCACCAAGGGAGAGGCATCTTTCTCCTAAAACCCATCTTATGTGAGCATTATGGCAGCATGAGGTGCACCAAGAGCTGCGGTAGACATTTCCTGCACTCAGTTACTTGTGCAATCCTCAGCATCTTGGATAAATGGCTGTTCCTCCTGCTCTTTACACAGCCTATTAAAAGCTCTTGGTGCATATATGCTTCACATCAGGATGTGGGGATGTAATTACAGTTGCCAAGGAAAGGATGGGGAACAGCGGAGGAGCACAACAGCTTTTTTTTTTTCCACTGCCACCCCTCTGTGCCAGCATGGAACTGCTGGGTTGCCAGTTTTTTCCATTGACAGATTAGGCATTTTCTACACTGTATTTACCTCAGATGACTCCATCTCATTTTCCTCCGGTACTTTTTAGGAAACACAGGGCTGTAGTATGCCAGGCGCATGGGAAATTTATCTTGTAACAGCATTAATTTGGTTTGCCAAATAGTTTTGCTGGAAATGCAATTGCTGCTTGGATTAAGTTTTGCCCAATCCAGAGGAGGGGTGCACATTAAAGTTTTAAGAATACTAGGAAAGTAGGCTTGTCTTTGTTGGTTTTTGCCATCTGTGGTGTAGAACCCAAAACACTTCCATTCCCTGCTTCTCGGATGCTTCCGTGTTGTGATTTCTGGATCAGCATGGTGTTTCCATTTAGTTTACTGATGGGCCAATAGAGCATGCAATAAGTCAGGCTGATGGTGATTGTTAAGACCTCCCTCTATTGGACAGTCTTTTTAACTTAAACATGTTATTATAGTTTGAATATCTTGTTTATTCCCCATGTTCAAACAAAACTCGGGTTGGATGGTTGGGCATACAAAGCTCAGTTCTTTGACACCAGACCAGGTTTTGTATCCACAGGTTGTTTGGTTGAGGCTACTACGAACACTTAGTTAAAGTTAGGGAAAGACCCTGGTTAAGGTGTTCAAAAATGAACATTAGTTGCTGGATTGTGACATTTAGATAACGGTGATGTATTGCAGTTTTACTCAAATCCCATCCCCCACCTCTACTTCATAAAGTGGTACTGAATACTGGCTCACAACATACATGAGCTGCAGAATTGTCTAAGATGAATGTAATTCCAAGGCATCCTGGGCTGATTATTTTTAGTTTTCCCAGCTCTCTCTGGAGCTGTCCATTTCCTCTGGCTCTTGACCCAAGACACTCCAATCCACCAACTGACTGATCTCACCATCCAGGCTTCTTCACTAGGAGGTCAAAATCCTTGACAGTGTCATAACCCGAAACACAACAAGCCCATACTGGTTGACGTGCATTCCTTTCTGCATATACGTCTATACATGCTTGTGCACATATGCATACCCTTGCAAACAATACCTTTAAAGTAATGAGCTGTACCAGCTGTAGGCTTGGCGGTCACACATGTGCAGTAGACGCTTATCTTATTCATGAGCTCAAGCTGTGACAGCGACATGGTGCATTGATGGCTGAACCCACTGAGCGTTTCCCACTATACCCGTGTTCATTTACTGAATGACTCAAAAACAGTGTAACTTTTTAAATGTATAATTACCCATTTTCTTCTTACAAATGGAAAGCTGAATGCATAAGCAACTAGAGGCCACCTTGCTATGGGATCACACCAGCTGTGATGACATATCCGTGTGTGTGGGGCAATGGAGCACATGCAATAGAGAAGCGAGTTAACTGTGCCAACATGTCTAATTGTCCTCGCATGGTCAGCTTTAAAACTATGCTAGTTCTGCTAAAATATTCCCCGGTTTGATACAAGGAATGTACAGCTTTAAACATGGTTAGTTGTGAAAGTGTCTCTATTGGCAAGAGATAAATGATCAGTTGTAGATGAATACTGAATGTCCAACAACAACTGAAAACTGTTCATGTATCCTGGGGAACCATCACTAAAACCATATTTGTCTGCCTGGAACTTGATATCTTGTCCAAGCTAACTCCAAGATTTTAAACTCTGCATATGTGGGACACAGGCGTAAAGTGAGGGAGCAGCGGCCCCTTCCCTACTTTCTATACCTCCAATTCTTTTTCTACACCTCTACTTCTTCATCTCAAATACACACTTGTTATGTTTAGTGAGTGGTTGTGTCGTTATCAAGTTGTACACAGACAGACAGACAGACCACCTGGCAAAATACTCAAAACGGCTTCTGTGGTAGTTCCAGCTACACTAGGTGTCTCCAGGACCACATTTTGCCATGACACATACACGCGCGCACACACACACACACACACACACACACACACACACACACACACACACACACACACACACACACACACACA
>JAPMOB010220704.1:0-13453 GCA_029875015.1 Lepomis gibbosus | reverse complement strand
CACACACACACACACACACACACACACACACACACACACACACACACACACACACACAAATGGAATAAACAGAGCTATCTGTCTCTCTCTCTGACAGGAATGTTCTACTCAGTAGTGGCTTGTAGAGTTTTGCCTGTTTTTGCTGATATCTGAAACAGACCTCGTTAATTCCTACACCCTGGGAATGCAGGTTGCCTCAAAACACAGTTGTATTTGGATGAATGGAATACACAGGGAAATGTACGTTCAGAATGCATGCATTTATATTCCCAAACCTCCTGCCCAGTTAGATTTTCATTTGTAAGCCTCTTAATTGCTTGTAATAACATGGCATTCCTGCCAGATTCATGTGCTTAACAACTAATGCTTAATTTTGTGAACTTTTATGTGTTATGTGAGTCAAAAACCAGGAGAAAGTAGTTTTTTTGTTCATATCATAGTAAGTTATACACATAATGTTCGTGTACAGTGGCCTCGCATAACCAGACTAGAAGCCTTCAAACCCAGCAGTCCAAGTTAATTTGCATCCTCCAACATCCTTCTCTTTTCAGCACACAATTTCCTCCTGTTTTCCCCATGTAGTCCCCATGTTTGTAGAAAATACATTTTTTACCTATTTGATACTTTGCAAAAATGTATCTTTAAAACCAGATATGGCTTATAAGACTTTGGTTGGGAGTTTTGTTTGGTTGAGTGCCTCTGTCAATGTTAAAACCATTTTAAAAATGTCAGTGTACTGCAGCACACAAGTCTGCATTGTTTTTACCTCCCTTTGTCCTCTATCCCATGTCAGTAATCCACATATATAAACAAAGATGATTTGTATTATCTTGTTTCACCATTTACTCTTACAGTATGCTGCATTGATTGAGAACATGTTTCAAACATCAGATTGCGCTGTGACTTGTAATGACCTCTAATGGAGAATGTAGTCGCTCAGTTTAATGGAACGGGTCAATATCGATGAACACCGGGTACATCCTGCTCTGTTTGTTTGAGTGTGCACGAGAGCGTGTTTGTGTGTGAGAGAGAGAGACAGAGAGAGAGAGAGAGACTTTGGATTGAATTTGCTTCTAGTCCTATCATTACTATTACATTTATGTGTTTATGTTTACTTGGACCATTGTATTTATCAAACTACCAGATTTGCTTACGTTTGATGACATGTACGGTTGTGTATGTGTTTGTATATGCGTGTGTGTGTGTGTTTTCACATCAATCTGTGTATCTCTGCAGTCACTTGTGTGTGTGTGTGTGTGTGACAGGGCCAGGCTCAGTGCCACAGAGAATCACCCTGTCAGTCTCAGTGTCGCTTCGTCTTCCCCCGGCGGCGTCACTCCTCTCTCTCGCTGCACAGATCAAAGAGCTGACACATGCCCCAATGTCCTCTCTCTCCATCTCTCTTCTATCTCCGCCTCACACTCTGTCTTCCTTGCAATTGTAACCCTCTCCCTCTGTCCCTCACCCCCTCTTTCTATCCTCACTTCCAGCTTTCTCCCCGACTATATCAGTGGGGATTTTGATTCCATTTCTGCCGAGGTCAAAGCTTTCTATTCAGACAAGGTGAGTGGAACACAACTTGCACACACTCTCAGACCTACAGGTGCACGCACACACACACACACACACACAAACAAAAAACAAAAAGCAGTAGGACTTTAGGTAGACATAATTTGAAAGTTTGGGCTAAAGAACTCTTTAATATCTTTAGCCTCAAATGTACAACTAGACTTCTTTTAACACCTTGATATATAGGCGACACTAGAAAGAAGTTGACTTTTACAACATGAATTCCTTTAAGGCAAGATCTTCAAGTGACCCTTACTATACAGACATTTTCTTGCAGAGCAGTGTTTGACTGCAGTTGGACATGAGTTTGAACTTACTGTAGAATGATTTTGTTTTTAGTATACTGTTACCTTAAAGCTCACAAATTACATACAAGTCATTGTAGCTACACATTGTGAAGACTTAGAAAATAAGAGTATCACTGTGCAGGAAGCTATCAGCTCTGTTGAATTATTCCTGTCACATTCTCAATAACTTGATTGGCAAATAAAACAAAGGTTAAGTCCGTCTAATCCTGAATATAGGCCCAAAATGACCCTCGCATTGTCACTGTGTGAGGAAACCACACCCTCAGCAATTAAACATGAGCTTTTTAAGAAAGTTTAAGAAAACATCAGGCTTTCTGAGTGTGCATAGTGTTGCAGGGTTACATTGCTGAGATCACACTGCCTAAGTGGATAAGTGACTATTCAACGTCAACTAGGGTTCAACGGCTCTTATGCTCAAGACCTGACAAGAACATGCAGGCCGAGTCATCAAAGTGGGTACAAGTGTGCAGTCTGACATGGCCCCAACTGTTAGTGCAGTCATGATGCACTTAGACCCCGTCATCAAAATTCTTTTTGCTGGGAAGTCTGACACTTCCTGCTTACTCAGGATCAGGCAAACTTGCTCATCTTTTTTATTCCTGCACACGCCTTTTTACTTTTAACACTGAAAATATATTCTATCATACTTACGACTACCTCCCTGTTAACATCCACAGACAACTCAAACTGTGTTTGTCCTGAGTTGAGCCTGCTAAGAGCCTAAACGTCATTCATTGCTCTAAACCTCACATTAATCGTCATTAACCTAAACATGAAAACAATTTAATGGTAGAGCTTGTTGGCAGTGTTAACACAGCTTGGCAGGAGGCACTGCTTCTCCCTTAACCACAGCTATAGATCAATATAATTGTTGGTTGTTGAGTGTGCTTGCGCAATGTCTGTAAGATCAGTGGTCATGAGATGAATGCAAATGTAGAAAATAAAGAAAAATCTATTTTCTGATATATAAAACTGTGTTTGTTTTTCAGACTTTTATCTAGTGTTTTTTTCTCTCAAAAACAGCACTTTTACCCTTTCAGGCCCCTAAAAATTATTCAAATGAATGAAATGATCTGAGAGTGGAACATCACCCTTCGATTGATGTGCTCCTAACTCAAGTTTGCCAGGAGATATTTATTGATACTTATGGTTCACAAGCAAGTTTTTATATATTGTGTAAGATGTGTGTTGAGTTTGCCTTACTTTAATGCATACATTCACTACCCTGTAAAATATAATGACGTGAATACAACCAAAAAGTGTAGCACTCTACACAAAATGTCTTTTAAGGACCTGCAGATTGATAACATGCAAGATGGGGTGACTAGTGTCAGTTATGAGACAGAGGGAGTTATTTGTGTTCATTTGAAATACATTTTAACAGAAGACCGTATGGTATTCTACCTAAATTATATACAGGCATAGTCCAGGTACAAGACAGTGCTTCTTGACAGTCCTCTGATGACATCCTACGTCATAGTCTTTGTTCGGTGTTTTCCTGGCTGTGACTTGTTCACGTACGGAGGATTTAGAATAACCCAAGGTCATGCGAATAAAATGCAAATTCATCTATGAAGTGGACTTTCCGTTGTTTATAACAAGCAAAATGTCAAGCCAGAACACTTGAGGAGAGATGAAGCTCGGTTCACTAAATAATAAATACAGGGTAAAGTGTTGCATAAACACACACGCACACCTTCGAGGAAAGAAAATGCAGAGTCTATGTGATCTCTGTGCCATGTCACACTGTGTGTTACTGTGATCAGACCCCCACTGATACACTTTTCCATGCACTCACACATGATAACACACACACACACACACACATACACTCACACAGACATTTGGGTTGCCTTCAGCTGTGATACCCTCCTTTCCCCCTCTCTCTATAGCTGTCTGTAAAATTAGTCTCTTTTTCACAAATATCACACAGGTTGCCTAATACCTTTTTTTTCTGCATGAGAGAGAACAGACTTTTATGGTAATGCTTTAGGAGCAGAACAATGGGAAAGTTTGAGGCGTTCCTTCAGAGATTTGTCGGAAACGGTGAATAATTCTGCATAAATGGAAGGGAGAGAACAGAAAAGCCTCCGCAAGGGAGGGAGAGAGACAAGGGGAGGCAGGGATGAAGGGATGAAGGGGAGAGGAGGGAGGATGGATGGGATCAAACAGAGCACGGCGAACAAGTTTGTGTGAAGTTTGTGTGTGGGAAGTTGGTGTGTGTTAGGAGGAAAGTGACAGTGTGTGGAGAGAGAAGGAGACAGAGGGAGAGAAAGCCAGAGCATAGTTGTTTACCTGGATGCTGTAGTTTAGGGCCACTGACTGGAACCTCTACATTATTCAGCAACACAGCCCACAGCCACACCAGACTAAAACACTGATTTATACCTCACTCCATCTCTCTATCTTTCTGTGTCTCTATCCCCCCTATCCCTTATCTCTGCCAGAGGTTTTAGTTTTGCTGTCTGTGTATGTGTACATCTATCTGATTGTGTTTTGTTGCCCGTTTGTGTGTGTGTGTGTGTGTGTGTGTGTGTGTTTGTGTGTGTTTCCTTTGTGCGTAGGAGTGCAAGCTGATAGAAACAGCTGACCAGGATCTAACAGACTTCACCAAGTGTCTTGCAATCATGGTGGAGGAAATTCAGACAAGACAGTTACAGGTAAACATCCATTGAACCTCCCACACACACACACACACACACACACACACACACACGCACACGCACACGCACACACACGCACACACACACACACACACTTGCAGTTTCATTCTCAGATGATTTAAATTCTTGTCTGACATTTTTATTGTTAAAGGAATAGTTTGACATGTTGGCAAATACACTTACTTGTGAACAGTTAGATGAGAGGCTCAATACCACTCATTTCTTTCTGTTTAAATATGAAGCTAGAGCCCGGAGATGGTTAGCTTAGCTTAGCATAAAGGCTGGAAGCGGAGGGGAAGTTTGGCTCTATCCAAAGTTAAGAAAATGTGCTTTCCAGCACCTCTACAGCTCACTGGTTAACACATTATATATTGTTTGTTTAATCTCTACCATAACATAAGTGAAAAAAAGCAAGTTGTGGTTTTATTATGGGGTTATGTGCCAGGCTATTTCTTGGCTGGGAGCAGTGACTTTCTAGGGATATCAGTGTCAAAGACAATTTTAAAAAGGGTATTCTTGCTGTTTTTATTATTAGAAGGACTAACAGTAGTTATAGCACTGGGTAAAATGAATAAGTAAAGCTCTCCTCTCCCTCAGCCTCTGAGAGTTTAGTGCCCTTAAGCAAGGCATTCAGGTTTCAAGTTCTTAAGAAGAGCTGCTCAGAGGTCAATACTGTTGGACTGTGGTTGACTACAGGCAGATCCGAGGTGTGAGTCTGTGGGCGTGTATGAATATGAAACAGTATGCTGCTGAAAAGGAACATGCATGCTCGCTCAACATTCCCTGAAGAAACAAACGTTGAAGAATATCACCGGAATAGCATTAGCCAATTTCTGCACCTACACATAAAATATGTGTAATTGTGGTTTGCCAGATTTAAAATGAAGTACTTTACTTTGGTTGTGATCTTTTCAAACTGTAAAGCATCTCCTAACAACCTGATATCCAGAATCCAAAATGAGCTGCCAGCCAGAGCGAAGCCCCGTGCCCAGCCAGCTGCTGCGGAGCCAGACACACAGTGATCTGATCCAGAGATTGACTCAATTTCCATTCTGACTCACAAAATGTGAAATGAATTACAGAGATTGCACATTAAACTGGGAGAAAATATGTACTATAACAAACAGTGTATGTCTAATTTTAAGAATGTAAAAATATCCAAATTTGCATTAGTAATGGGGAATAGTGTTTTCTCTATTAATTTATGTGTATATCTGTGTATTTATCTCTCTGTCCTCTTTCTGTCTGCCTGTCTCTTTTTCTATCTATTACTGTTTTACCACCATTATTAGATTTTTTAAAGCAGTATGCCGAGTGTTGCTCCAATCACCGCCGAGTGCCCCAATCACTTCACATCTCTAAGCTGATGAAAGACCATGGAGAGAAGACGCTTGCAGACACACAAAAATGCACATGCATCATCTCATACACTAATCACAAATGTTGCCGCATTGTGCATTTTCACTTTGTTTGTTCTTTTGGTGTCCGGCTTTAAGAGAAGATATACTTTTGTCCTTCCCTTCCATAGGCTTTTTTTTTCTCAGCCCGGCTAATATTTATTCTGTCTTTGAACTGGCGTGTTTGTCCGTGTGTCTGCCTGCAAGAGATAGGAGCCTGGCAATCAGTTTTTGACATTCTATAAGAGTTGCTGATGATGACTTTTTGTTTGTTTACCAGGATTTTCCCTCTTTTCTTTACATACTATGACTCTTATTTGAACTTTTGTTCCCTCCAACACGTTGTGAAAAGCCGGGGGGTTATGTAAAAGCAGAACTTTTCTAGTGATGTATTATCATACCATGTCATTTTGTCTTCTCACTTTCACTAATTTCAATCCACTTAACCTGTTTAAATGAATTAAATACATAGATGAAATGTGATTTGGAGATTACTGAGCATTGTGCTCATGTGTGAGCTGTTTAACATTCAACATATTAGCCCCTGAATATTTTCCTCCGCACAGCTTAGTGCTCGATTTAGAGAATTTATCTCTTATTGTGTTGGGTGAAATTCCAGAGAATGGTATCAGAGGATTATGGTGGGTGGATGGAGTATATATTTGTTTATGTGTATATAGACTTATTTATATGTGTGTGTTTGTGTGTTTATGTCTCAGTGCATGTGCATTTGAAAGTGTGTCTACGTGTTTATGTGCCTATCTACATTGTCCTTGTGTTTGTGAAAAGCTTGTTTGTGTGTTTGTGGGCATTCGGTACCGGTTTGCATCTGTTTATGTATGTACTTGTTGAAGCGTGTGTGTGTGTGTGTTTGTATTTCGTCTCGCGGCTCTGTCCTAGTTAGCTTCTCTCTCCTTTGCTTCACTGTTGCAGGCATAAGCAGCACTTCTATTTTCATTTTTGTCTCTCTATTCTCTGGTTATCTGTTCATCATCCCCAATAAATGAATGAGAGTTTTTGTGTTGATCTGTGAGCTGGCGTTGCTCGCTCTGGCTCCCTCAGCCAATCAGGAAAGAGTACTGCCGGATCTGTTAAGCCAGCTTGTTGAATTTTCTTCATTCAGCCGTGAGATTCTCCTTGCCCTGCTTGTTTTTTGTTTGTTTTTAGTAAACAAACATGAAATAGGAACAAATAAAAATTCAAGCTAGTATATAGAGTTTGATATGCGTAGCGGACACAACAGAAGTGTGATGGGAAGCGGAAGATTGAGCAAGCTAGTGTATCATAGGACACTGAAACACAATACACCTTTTTTCTCCCCTCTCTCCAGTCATTGTTCCTTGTTCTCTCTCAGGATTCTTTGAGCTTTTCTGTCCTCTGATTTGGCGACTTGCTGTGAATTTTGAACAGACTGATGCTCTTCATTGATACTGTTCACTGTTAGTTTGATCCATCCACCCCCCTCCACCCCCGGGAGGTACTGTCAGGACATTCTTGTCAAAATCTGTTCTTAGTAAGCAGTAACAAAGGTGGAAAGGGCATCAGAGATGAACCGGGTAGATGGCTTGATGGACTGACAAAAGGTCGCAAGCCTATTGTAGAGAAGAGATACTTACTTCTAGAGATACATACTTAAAGGATACATTTGGCAATTTTCTGTATTTTCATTTTCTGTATTGTCATTTATATTATATATTTATTTATCATGTTTAAAAACTTGCATAAAAAGAGCAAAACCAACTCACTCTCAGTCAGGCTGGGGCATGTTTGTTCAGCTCGAGCTAAGATGACAGTGGTTATAACTGCTATAACTTGCTAGTCACCATTTTTAGCTTAAGTCCACGGCATTTTATGCTGCATAAATTAACCTAGCAGCTTTTAATATTTTCCTCTACTCATAGCTTAAAAATAATATTATTATATACTTTTAATATTATTTATACTTTTCTTGCTCACCATTGGTTTTAGTAACTGCATCTCCAGACAGCGTTATGTAACGAGTTGTTTTCAACTCAAGTTGTTCACCACTCTCTGCTCCTCTCCATATGTTCTTTTCCTCACTCTTCTTCCACCTTGATTGGAGTGTTGAACACTGTTTCTTTGTTAAGCAATCACTTCAAGAACCCCCGCTCACACAGAGCACCCTTCCACTCCCCAAAGCAGTCAGCCCCTAGGGAAACACTGCGTTGCTGTCATCTTCTTGCGCTCTAAGACTCTGTTGAAAGGTAATAATGTTGGATAAGTGTTTCTTATTTTATGGGACATATTTGGGATTTTCGGGTAATGCATATGTAGTCATTTTAAAATATAAAGCATTCTATTTTAAAAGTTTAAAAATGCATGATGTTTTCTTATTCAATCAGTAATCATGTTAAATAATTGTGATCTCAGTATTGAACAAAATAATCAGGATTTGGATTTTTGCCATAATCGGGCAGCCCTCCATTGTTCCTAAACTATTAAAAAAATATAGCATCAATGAGCCATGCAGTCACACTGGGATCCCCAGACAGTACGGAAGGCGCAAAGTTATGAGAAACAGACTAACACATTGTTGGTTTTGGTATTTTCATTGGATTTGTTAAAAAATACAGTTACAGCAGCTCTTCCTATAAGACCAGGTTCAATATTTAAAAAAAAGTTTTAGTGTTTGTTCCCACCTTTTTGGAGTAAAACATGGATGAGATTCTCTGTGTAGCTTAATGAAGTGTGTTTCAGATTTGTTTGCTTTATTTTGTACGTTTTATTAAATCACAGGAAAGTACTTGACTGGAGTATTTTCATTTTTTCTACTTAATAACCTCTCGCTCTCTCTCTCTCACAGAGGGGAGTTTGTTTACCAAGCGATGTTGTTTACAGTTAAGGCGATGCCTCTGCATGTGGGGGCGTGAGCCAGATGTTGAAATAACCTCGATCTCAGCGCTTGTTTTTATTTTAACTCCATCACCTGAGGCAGGAAGTTAGTTACGATACATTCAGTTCGGTAAATTGTCCAGTCTCATTATGTACAGTATGGAGCTATAGGACAAGTATGGTGTGAGCTTTTTTACCTTTTGGGAAATGTTTAATACTTTGAAGTAAAGGCAGGTTGTTGAACTAGTAAAGGGGGAATGTGGCAGAGTGGCACTGCAGGAGTTTATTGTGCTGTAATGTATTTTATGGGTTAATGCAGAACACAGAAACAAACCTCAGACATCATTCTTGTAGCTGATTAGCAGCTATAGTGGTAAGAGTAGTACATTATCAAATTAGTAATTGTTAAAAAGAATTAACTGTAGGTCCCTCTGTTTAGCTGCAGCCCAAGGAATAATGCTCAACATCAGCAAAGGCAAGAGAAATTGATTGTACCTCCTACATTCTGTTTGTTTAGTTATTTATTTGCAGTCTGTGGTTTCAGTCAAAACACTGAAGTGAAGTGAGTGTGACTGATGATATTTGGATGATTTTCTGCGGTGGTGTGACTGTCAGTCGTCAGCCTCTGACAGAGCCTCTGCCCTTTAGACTCTGTTGGGTTTTAAGGCTGTCAGCACGGCTGCTTGACTGCTCGGGTATTTTGTGTAAGGATATAACTGCTGAGAGCTGTAAATATTATACTTATGTGAACTGCTGGCTCGAAGCTAAAAATAACCTAATTTTAGCTCTGAGGGTGCAGGAAATGTTGTTAGTTTAAGTAATCCACTTAGTGCACTTGATTTGCTGTTAACATGTTCACCTCTTAATTCAAGAGACTGATGTTTATCCTCATTGTGTTGGCCCAAATTCATTCTTTGATCTACCACTGATTGTTTATCTGTCCTCCATAGCAGTTCTCTCTGGAAGCTCTGTGTCCTACTGTTCCTTTCTTTAATTGTTTAGTCGTCCCAATGGCATTTGTTGTGCTTTTGTTATTTTTATTCTTTGTTAAATTAAAAAGACCAAAACCGGTAATACTTTAGTCAGTCTGTCATTACATTCCGACTTCCGCTGCCTGTCTTTGGCACTCTAGCTCATTAATTCCTACTGAAGATGTAAAAAAGGTAACCTTTTAACAGTTTATAGACACATATTTCTGACTGGATTTGTTTTTCCCGACATAAAATAGGGCCAACATAAGCCAACTAGCACAGTTGTCTGCCACAATGTGTGTTCTTTGGATCTAAATGCAAATAAAACACATTTTTCTTTGTCTTTGTTTTCTGCGCCTACTTCTCCTGTCACTTTTCTTCATTGAAACAAACAACAGCATCCTGCCAGAGGACCAGCCCAGTATATCAAACCACGGCTTATGAAATTCTATTTGTCTTTCCAGGTGGATGCCATAGTGACGCTGGGCGGTCTGGCTGGCAGATTTGACCAGACCATGGCGTCTGTTGAGACCCTCCACCACTCTCTGTCCATGACACGACTCCCCCTGTTGATCATACAGGGGACTAGCCTGGCGTACCTGCTCAGACCCGTGAGTGTATTAAACACACAGTACTTAGCCTTCACATGTATGAACAGAGAAACCACTGTTCAGCTATTCTCTGTTCAGTGTTGTCCATTTAATTTTCTCTTCTTTGAGCTGCAAAGTCAGTGGGCCGTTTTTATACATGTGTTGTGAAGTACAACTGAAACGTTAGGTGATCACAAACCTGCTGCATTTATCCATGATTTTAATTTTTGAGTATTTCGCTTCTAGCTAAAGGTGGGCTAATTCTGGCTGTATCTGTATTTGATGTCACATTTATAAACTACACACAAATGCAGACCCACTGTATATTTTCACCGCGCTACACTAACATTCTGCTCTCCTGCTCTAAGATCCCCCTTCTAATCACCCCTCTCCCAGTTCTTTTCTTCATTTTCTGTTCTCTCTCAAAAATGTTCTTTTTCTTGCTCTGCTTCCACCTTGATTGGAGTGTTGAACACTTTGTTTCTTTGTTAAGTAATCAAAGTAATCACTTCAAGACCCCCCCCCACACACACACACACACACACACACTTCTCTGCTCTTATGGTGCCCTAATTTGCTGTTGTGCATGAGCGAGAGAGAGTCTCTTTTGATGCTCCCAAATTGTTTTTCCTCAATGCCAGCCACTTTCTCATGCTCCTCAGTTGATTGAGTTTACAAGTGGGCCAAGCAGCCGCCATTTGGGACACACGCTACTCTTTTTTTCCCTCTCCCTGTGTTGTTTATTTGCAGGCTCGTCAGGACAAACAACTAACTGTCACACTTCCTGATGATACCTTGTAATACGTTAAGTAAACCTTTCTTTCATGCACTCCCTCCCTACTTCTAGTCATTATTCCAAAGGCGCACTGTCATTTGCTGCTTCATACCTCGACACCTCCAATTAATCTTACTTCAGTGAGGGTAAATTAAGCTCGTTTGTCAACGCAGCTCCAATTCGCTAGCGACTGATGAACGCAGACGCCTGTACATGAAGGTGAACGCAACCTTCGAAAGACCCAGTGCTATTTGTTCAAGTTACATCTGTAATTGAAGTGTTTACAACTTTTGCCAAATATCTTCACCACCTGTATTCCATGCAATCACCACTTTGTTACGTGCTTAGCTTTGGGATTTGGTGGTACAATAAATACATCGAAAATTGTTCATGTTCTCTACACATTCTAACAAAAACACACAATAAATTAAGACCAGCGGTCAATGACCAGTTATGTCGGTTTTGCAAATTTGACAAATGTGGATTATGTTACATGAAAATATTTCTCAACATCCTTAAAGCTACGTATAACTGCAGCATCCCATTAAACCCTGGGTCCCTGAGTCACAGATAATGCTCTGATTTAATCAGGATTGTGCCTGTTTGTTTTAGCTTTTGTTTCCCAGATGAGTGTCAAAGAGTTATTATGCTATCTAAGGGAATTATGCAAGTCTTGTGTTTGCTATAGCTGTGTCAGGGCACTATATAATTCTCATGTCTTTTATAAAATTATGGGTAGGTACACTACAAAGTCAGCAGGCTTGTTTATTCTGAGTCCCTAAACAACAAGAAGATGTTTTAATCAGTCAAGGACCCAAGGTGACGCTAAATTTACTCCATTTTGATCTTTAAAAAAAGGCAAAAAGTTGCACTGAGTTCATTGGTCTTGTTAGTTTTATTAGCAGAGCCACATTTACTGAAGTTAGTATCCCAGCCCCTGAAGTTCCTTGAGAAAGCCTGTTCTCTGTGTTGTGGGACAAGCGATGCACAGCGCCGTGTCAGCCCAATACGTGCTATAAATCATTCTGTAAGTGCACACACACAGGGTCAAATATACAGGCTTGTTTTCCTGATGCCCTTTTGTGGAGTGAAACTTGTCAGAACAAGAGCTGATTTAAATGATAAAGTGTAATACCGGAGGTATGTTAACTCATCCCAACTTCTGCTGTGCTGGAGAAAGTTAGCAACAACGTGGCATTCACATATAAAATAAATATATACAGTCCCCTCCAAAAGTATTGGAACGGTAAGGCAAATTCCTTTCGTTTTGTTGTTCACTGAAGACCAAAAGATGAGTATGAGACAATAGTTCAGAATTTCAGCTCTCATTTCGGGGTATTCACATCTAGATGGGTTAAACAACTCAGGACATACCACCCTTTGTTTGAACCCACCCATTTTTTAAGTGAGCAAAACTATTGAGATATGTGACTGACAGATGTTTCTTGTTGCCCAGGTGTTGCCTTTTAGGTTGATTGGCCAAACATTAAATAGACTAGTCTAAGTTTTTATCCTTGGTTCAAACCTATAAAAATTGCATTTCCTGTTAAAGAGGATAAACCAACATTAAGACCAGAGAGCTGTCTATGGGAGAAAAGCAAGCCATTGTTAAGCTGAGAAAAGAAAGAAAATCGACCAGAGCCATTGGACAAACATTGGGCATGTCCTGAAAAAGAAAAAAGCTACTGGTGTACTGAGCAACAGACGTCGAACAGGTCGGCCAAGGAAAACAACAGTAGTTGATGACAGAAATATGGTGAGAGCTGTGAAGAAAACCCCCAAAACATCACTAAGTGACCTCCACAGTGCAGGGGTGAAGGTATCACAATCCACTGTTCGAAGAAGAGAGCAGAAATATAGATGCCACACCACAAGCTGCAAATTACTCATCAGCAGGAAGAATCGGAAGGCCTGATTGAAATTTGCAAAGAAGTACAGAGATGAGCCGCAAACGTTCTGCAACACAATCTTATGGACTGATGAGACCAAGATTAATCTCTACCAAAGTGATGGAAAGGCCAAAGTGTGTAGAAAGAAAGGAAGTGCTTATGATCCGAAGCAAACAAGCTCATCTGTGAAGCATGGTGGAGGTAATGTCATGGCTTGGTTGTGCATGGCTGCTTCTGCAACAGGCTCATCAATATTTATTGATGATGTAACTGATGATGGTAGCAGCAGAATGAGTTCAGAAGTGGACAGAAAAATTTTGTCTGAGAAATGCATTGAAACTAATTGGGAGAAAGTTTCTCATGCAGCAGGACAATGACCCAAAGCACACTGCCAACAAAACAAAGGACTTCATCAGGGGGAAAAAGTGGAAGGTTTTA
>JAPMOB010220696.1:0-19520 GCA_029875015.1 Lepomis gibbosus | reverse complement strand
TCCCTGCAGTGCCCCCATGCTGAAAACATCACTCGCAGATGCAAAATGAAGGAATGTGCACGATGGTTTAATTAACACTCACAAATACACGCCTACGCTCACGTTCTAAGTACAAATACACATCCCCTCAGTAATTCAGTAGCTGAATGTTTGTCTATAAAATGCTGTCTGCTGGTGGGAGATGTTAATTGAGCAGCTGCACCCTCTTCCAAACACCCCTCGTCTTTCATTAAGAAGGCCTCCTCGGGAGTCCACCGGACAACAGAGTAAATATTTGCCTTCTTTCTCTCTCTACTCCTCTGCTGACATGGGAGTTTGTTGCCCACTCCTCAATAACTTCCCAGTACCACTCCTTTCTTGTTCTTGTTCTTCTTCTTGTTCTTGTTCTTGTTCTTCTTCTTCTTCTTCAAACAAGGAATGAAAGTAAGGAGCCGGCATGACAAACAAAACGTTGAGGGTAAACATTCAAAGAGCTGCTTGTTAAGCTTAAACACATGTCATGCACACTGATGAACCATCAGTGACAACACACACACACACAGCGCATTGTCAACGGAGCAGCTGCTCTCAAATGCACACCACACTTATTAACATCATGAAATCACAGAGTTTTGTTCTGTGACTTGGGTCTTTAAAGGTTTCTTTACTCTAAATGAATGTTAAAGTTTCTCGGTGTCAAACTCCTCTCCTGTGGAATCCGGTCCCAGCTTGAGTTCAGGAGGCAGACACCGTCTCCACATTTAAGAGGAGGCTTTCCTCTTGATAATGTTTATAGCCACGGTCAGCTCAGGTGAGTCCTGAACCATCTTAGTTATGCTGCTATAGACCTAGACTGCCGATAGACTTGCACTGATGATGCACTGAGCTTCTCTCTCCTCCTCTTCCTCTGCACATGCATGCATTCTTATCCTATTAATGCATGTTACAAACTCAACATCTTCTAAGTTTGTGCTTAGTATTTCTGTCTCTGAAGCTGTAGAGTATGGTTTTATGTTCCATTATTATTATCATCATTATTATTCCATAGCATCATTATTGTTACTTTTACTTTATTATTTTATAGTGATATTTTCATTCTTACTAATACCATTATTTTGCATCGCTTGGGCCTCTGACAACAATAAGAGAACAGTCTAGGAAAAGGGCAATGAGATGACTTCTTTTATGAATTGGCGCTATATAAATAAAATTGAATGGAATTTTCTGTATGGCAACTGGTTGCGAACATGTTCACCATAACTGCTTTAAAATGTGATCATGTGTCAATGCTGTGTTACAGCCTGTTCTGCAGCCTCAAATAGAAAATGGTCACATAGTTGCTGTTTTAGTTCAGTCACCATCTGTCAAATGCAGCTAACTTTATGTTAATGTGACTATTTAGGTGTTTCAGCCAATAACTTTTTTAGAGCATAATAGTTTTAAATACTATAATGTTCATGTTGGGCACCCAAGGCTTTGACATCATCCTGCTTTACTGAAATGGAAACAGTGAGTTTATGAGCACAGACGTCACTGCCCACTACATGCTAAGGCTTCCTATGGGCTGAATTATGTAAAACTGGCATTCAGTATGCCACTCTTTAAAATACTATTAATGCTTAGACACAGTACATGCCAAACTGGGATTGTGGCTTGGATATTAGTAAAAACTGAAGTCTGAACTAAACTGAAGTCTGAAGAAGTCAGACAGTGCCAACTCTATTTGTGCATTTTAGCATGAGATGAACAGAGTCTGTTCTGTGGATTTTGCCCTACAAGGAATCCCAAATCCCATAATGATTTATAATGTCCAGTAATGACCCTTCTTAAACCCAAAATAAGGCCTCAACAAATGCAATGGTCCAGAATATTTTTACTTTAACATCACTTCGAGCCTGCAGGATACTCTCAGACTTTACCTCCTAATACCATTCACGCTGCACCATGTGCAAATGTTCACCTACAGTATCTCACAAAAGTGAGTTGACCCCTCACATTTGTGGCTACCAGTATATTGTGTCAATGAACACTACGTGAAAATCAAAACACAATACTAAAAATGTTCATGAAGTCACCTATGTGTTATTAGGAAAAACACAACTGATATGTAGGTAAGTCATTTTGTTTTAGCTAATTTTTATATTTATTTTATTCATGTCATCAGTGCAGTGTCACATCTGTCTGCGTGTGTCAGATCTCTTCGCCGTGTCGCGGCTGCCTTAAGCTACACTTACCCTGCCCTCACGACTGTAACTTCCACTCACACAAGAAAACGAAAAGGGGAAAAGAGCATGACGAGTGTTACTTTGTGGCTGTAACAACAATGTTGACACATTGTACAGATAACATGCAACCCCTGCTGCAACAAGAGAACCACACAATGATCAGTATTAAATGTTTAATTAGGCTATAATCAAAACTCATGTTAGGTCTAATTTTTGGGACAAACCGGAAAGGGGTCGGGAGAACTGCATGTAATTTGGGGCTGACACGTTTTTTCGGGACGTCTGGTCACCCTAAGTGTAAAGTAGTGAGTGTACAGCTTGTATAACAGTGTAAATTTGCTGTCCCTTCCAAATAACACATCACATGGCCATTAATGTCTAAACCGCTAGCAACAAAGGTGAGTACACCCCTTAGTGAAAATGACCAATTGGCTATTTTCCCTCCCCGGTGTCATGTGACTCATTAGTGTTACAAGGTCTCAGGTGTGAATGGAGAGCAGGTGTGTTAAATTTGGTGTTATCACTCTCACACTCCCTCGCTGGAACATGGCACCTCATGGCAACAAACTTTCAGAGGATCTGAAAAAAAGAATAACTGCTCTACAGATGGCCTAGGTCAGTGCTCGGCAATATGTGGCCCGCGAGCCAGAACCAGGCCGCCAGCATTAATATCTGGGCTGCGGCCAGATTGTTCGATAGCAGAAAAATAAAAAATAAATAAATTGCTAACAGCTGGTGCTGAAATAGATCTCAGTCATGACAGCAACAGTTACTCACTTAAGGCAGTGCAGGAAAATAATGGTGATTTTGACGGGACAGTAAAATTACACTGTACATTGTTGCAAAATGTCATTTCTTCAGTGTTGTCACATGAAAAGATATAATCAAATATTTACAAAAATGTGAGGGGTGTACTCACTTGTGTGAGATACTGTATGTCTCTGTCTATATAAACAGCAGGGACCTATGTTTAGTGGCATGGCCATTATAAGTTGGAGCTGAAACAGAGCTCTAAGAAAAAATGAATGGAGAAACAGAGGCAAGATGAGAGGGTTCTTAAGGTTGGAAAAGCTCAAATGACAGGGTGATGGGAGCTACAAAAGCTGTTCCAGGCACTCAAAAAGTCTGTGAGTAGAGCCAGAGGGTAGACGTCTGTAGTATGAATAGGTCTGATATGTTCATATATGTGTCCTATTGACAAATCCAATTAAAACCATATACGACAATGGAGCTGAAAAAGCAGAGCGTCTACTTTAAGTCAGCATTTCTTCGTTGTCTCTTGGAATACTCAGAAAGCCCCGTTGAACTGGTTGAAACCAGTTTCAGGGGTTAAATGACAGGCCTGGAGCTGCAGGAATTACACTGTTTGGTAGAAAGCTTCTGTTCCTGGAAAATTATGGCATAAATGAACTGTCATCGTTCAGACGCCTTCATGTTTTGGGAGGCGGGGTGAGTGTGCAGAGCAAGTACTTCGTCAGGCCTTTCTCATCCCCGGTTACTATCTGGAAGGAACAACAAGGCAGTGGTCGCCCTTTTTCGTTTCGTGGTCTCACACTCAGGTGTTTGTAAAGTTAGGAAAAAATGCAGCCGAAACTTTGAACTCAGCACTGAAACCTGTTGTTTCTACGTCTGCTTCCCAGGTGTGTGTGTGTGTGTGTGTGTGGTGTGTGTCTGTGCATGTGTGAGAACGCTGGGTTGTCAGCCAGGTGCTTCTTCTTGTTTCTCCAGTGCTGCTTACAAACACTAATTACAGTGCTAAACCATTCCCAGGCCAGAGCAAGGTACACATTATCATAACAAGTGCCTACAGCAAAGTACCATGGAAAACAACACCAGGGAGAGAAATGTGTCCAGCAGAGGTGTAAGCAACATAGACTTTATAAAACATGGATGTAGTGACGTCACCAATAGGTTTTGTGAAGCTCAAAGTGGGCTGCTCCAACCGTCGCCATCTTGCTTTGGAGCCAGCCTCAAGTGGCCATTTGATGAACTGCAGTTTGACACTTCCACTTAAGCTTTATTTTTTTTAGCTGCCGAGGTTGCCGCTTTGTCCAAAACAACAAAATGTTCTATTGTATCTTTTACAAGCTCATGTCATAGCAGAGCACCTTGTAGTGTTTCCAGATGGTCAATGAGCAAACTGAAGGTCAGGTCTCAAACATACAACCTGTTGATGTCTTTGAGCAAGACATTGAAACCATCCACAATCACCAAGGACACAAATCTATAAATGATCCAGCATAAATTAACACATATATGTTGCTAATAAAATGAGCAAGTGGACCACCCTTACAGCCTGTTTCCACATCTCTAAAAGACCATATCTTTGTTTCAAATGGAGAAACCGGGGCCTAAAGTTAGTTCCATGGCTATAGTTCCAGCATCAGCTGTTCCTAAAGGAATAGTTTGACGTTTTGAGGAAATTTACTTATTTGCTTTCTGGTGGAGAGTTACAGTAAATATGAAGCCATAGCCAGCAGATGGTTAGCATCGTACAAGGAATGGAAGTGGGGAGTAGCTGGCTTGGCTCTGTCCAAAGGAAACAAAGTCCACTCCTCTAGCCCCTAAGAAAATTGTCCACAGGAACATCTGTGGATGATACCAGTAAACTATCCAAGTAATTGTGACATTGTTTCTGGAAAGACATGTTTCTTTTTCTCCACCGCTTAAACAACCACAAACTATTTTCCAGTCACCTACAATATATTGGGTTGGAGGTACAAATCTCAAAGACAAATATTTAAAAAATTTGTACAAGAAAGCAAAAAAGATCTGTATGGCTGCATACCACTAGAGATGGTGGGGGTTTTTTGGATTATAGGTGAACTGACCCTTTATTTGTAGGTGTTGGTCTTCATCAGATCCAAACAGACAACTCCTCTCAAAGTAACATAAACAGGCTTAGGACATGACATCCCCTTAAAAAGTGAATTAGGATTGCTGACCCCACCCTGATTCACATGATGTCACAGCATAATGCGGTCAGAATTCGGCACCACCGACCACCAGATCACTTGCAGGCCTGTCCATCATCTGCTAGCTGAGCTCCTCCAAAGAGCCAATGTTTATTTACATGAACAGATTTTTTGATTCTACAAACTGAATCCATATACCGCTGGTTAGCTGGTGGACTCTTTCCCCTGCTCTCTCCCTCCTGACTGTTGGATGGCATTTACTGAAACCCAAATAATGACTTGATTCAATAAAGCCCTGAACTATTACACATAATTTGGTAGTAAATGAGGGAAAACGCAAGCAGGGCAGACATAATCTTTCTCTGCTCTGAATGACCTTTACAGAATTACCATGGTGAAGGACAGACGATGTAAGCATTTTGAAAGTGTAGCCTATATGTCTGTGGTTATGTGTGAGAGAGTGAGTTTATTTTGTAAAAAGGAGAATCTCTATACATACCTACCCCCAGACACACACGCACACTCTTATTTTACCAAATCCCCCACTGTGTCAAAGTGATCTCATAAATTTGCGTGCAATTACACTTTGGTTTGGCGTCCATGGTTACAAATCAGGGCATGGAATTTATACGGATTTACAAAAATGCACAGAACTACACACAAACCCATGGGGAAAAAATTACGACTTTCAACTACCATCTCTGCAACTCCCAGCATCTCACTGTGTGGTATGTGTTCTCTCGAAAACTCATAAAATTGCGGCTTTGTCGAAAAACTCGTTACATTTTCGGGCCTCTCAGCACCTCTGCTAATGGCAAACATAAAATTGCAACTGTTTCTGATGGGGCAGAAGTAGCTGCCAATGGGATTATGAGTGATGGTGAAGAAAGGAGTGATACTATGAGGCTGGTGAGTCATCGCGGAAGGACAGAACCTTTTTAATTAAAAGGTATTGGTGTATCAGTATTGTCTTTGGAGCTGACTTTATTTTAGGCTGAGAACATGATTAGGTTCTGGTGTTTTTTTCGGAGGTCCTAAAGGAGTTGTTGTTCTATGCAGCAATGTCATAATGCCTGTTTCAAACAGCCCTTGATGTGTTTCTGTCTAAACAAGCCAGCATTCACCATACTGCGATGCATCTGTTTCAGACTTTTACTGCATTCTTTGAATAGCCATTTTGAAGATGTGTCATGTCTGGGAAACATTGGCTTTTATCATTTGGAGGGAGGGGAGAAAACATGCTTTCCCAAGGCTCTATTTCTCAGCCTAGTGGCGTTTGAAACTGTAACCAAACCTGCTTCCCCACTCCTCCTCTCCCCATTTTTGATGAGTGTAATTGGGAGTTGGTTCCATGGAAATGGAAAGGTAAGGCAGCCTCCATAATGTATAATCATAGTGTGCAATAAAAACTGCCAAAAAAAACAGTAGACAGGAAGGAGATATGGGGCCTTAAAGCAGAGACGAGCAGTTTGCTATAGGTGGAAAAAGACTAAAAAGAACTGTTAAAAAACTGTCCTGAAAAAGGCACACACATTACAATAAGCAAAGAGAGACGTCTGCATCTTTCTCACTCTAATTTGCATGAATGTTTATGTTTCTGCAACTGTCCTGTGTGGGACAGAGAGAGGCAAAAAGGGAGAGAAGGAGGGAGTCTGAAACGTCTACTAAACTGTAGCTGGTAGGCTGCTCCAGGGTGTAACACTATAGCATAATGAGCTGGCCCTCCCGCTGGGAATTTCTTGCTGTCACTGCCCTGCTGGAGACAGTCTACATGAAGCAAGCACACTGCTGGCCTTCCTCTTTTCTTTACATGTGCTTCTTTTCTTTTTTTTCTCCACGGTTTATTCATTCATTTTACAACTTTTTTTCCAGTCTTGCTTCTTTCTTTACACCAGTGACAAGTGAATTAAATACATGCTCCTAAAGTCACAGGAGACAATTGGTGACTTTTGTGTGAAAAGAAAAATGTCTCATCAGTCTTGATCGGCAGTCACACCACAAAGGCTGAAGGCTGAAAGAAACCTTTGGGATTGGATTCATTACAGTTGGCATGTATCAGTTCACTTTTTGCAGCAGTTTAGCTGTCATGTCAAGCTAACGTTGCAACAAGCAATAGCTACAGCCACAACCACAGCGGTGCTGATGGATACAATCAGAGCTCGGCCTTCCTCTTACCAACAGAGCGTGAAGATTTACACATTTGAATGTCTACCCACAGCAACTGCCGTGAGTTATGGAAGGCATGCTGATAATATTAAATTGCATAATGATTACATTATTATACTGACATTTGTTTGACTGTTTTTATGGCACAATTACTTACTGAATATTTATTCAACGATCACGAGAGTAGGAAATGAGTAGTAAAAAAACCTGCTTCCTTGTGATAATAAATTAATAATTTGTAATCTTAATAAAAGCACTAAAATAGCAAATGGGTAAATAAGCTTTAAGTTTTTTTAGTAGAAGGAAACTGATTCCATCAATACCTAGTAAGAACGTTCTGACACAAGTTAAGCTGAATTTCTTTTACTGGTTTTTGGAAATGTAAGAGTTGTATATACATTACTTGCTCAAACAGCTTGTCATGATCTGTATGTTTTCAGTGACTGTGTAATGTTGTCTTTTCCGTGACCTTCCACATGGGGCCCACCCACTCAGCAGACTTTACTACTTGTCGACAACAGCCTACTGGAGCTTTTCCTCTTCTGTAGCTGGAGACAATGAGGAAATAGAAGAATATAAGTAGAGAAAAGAAGCTAGAAGTGCTCCTCTGCTTTATGAGGAGAAGGTTAGGAGCTGACTGGAACCGTGGTGAGTGTTGTAGCCAGCAGACGTGGGGAGCTGGTTTTGGGCTACCGTGGAGATAGACATGCAGGGGAATTAGTTTCATTAGCAGAGCACGCAGCGGGTGCCTGTCATTCATTCTGCTACTGGAGCAGAACAAAACTGACCTGCTAAATAGGATGGAGTCTATCAAGAGTATGCAACACATGGCAAGAAAATAACTAAATCCACCCTCCATACCGTAGTTTTCTATGAGGTTATGAGGAAAAATATTCATACTGATATGTTTGAAGGGGCTGATTGGGAAAATTGTCTTTGTGAAAGAATTGTAGTGGTACTACAAGTTTCACCAGGCCATGATAGGGTAAATTGCGGAACTAAAGCAAGCCAAAGGTAACAGCCTGTGACTCTCAAAAACAGTAGGTCAGATTCTGTCTCTCTTCTCTGCATGCTTGGTCGACTGTCTGTCTTGATAAGGATGCACTACTATCCATTTGCAAGGCAACCCAAGGTCGAGATTATCTTGTTTTTGTTTCATTACAGACAGACTGACTGGCTCTATATAGAAAGGGTTGCATGTGGCTTGAATGATATACGACGAGACTGAGGTTAACGTAGATGAGTATTGTGTCTTGTTTTTAACCACTATCGAATAAAATCTTCACACATGTATAGAGGCATCAACAGTAACCTTATTTGGACACTGTCTGTAGGTCTACCAAAGATAAATATTCCCAGACAGGAAGTATCCTGCAAATTTGGATTGGTACACTGTGTTCGCACACTGTAGGCTGTTACCAGTATCCCCAGATGGGCTTAATAAACAATGCTGTATACGTCTTAATGAGTCCCTGAGAACAAAAAGCTACATTAGGAATTAGCCATTTATAACAAATGGTTATACAGATAGAATTACATGAATGAACTAACCCTTCCATATATGAACATTAAATGTTAGTTAAATCAACAATATCAAATGGTTGGAAAGGAGCTGCGGCAACAAACAGCATTAGCATGAGAGTATGAGAGAGTAACAGGGAGAAGTGTCAGGTTATAATAGCTGTATGGTTCACCTGCTTGTATTTGTAATTTCTAATCGTTGCTAGTAAGCTGACCGACAAATTGACTGCTAATGCGTGAGCCAGCTCCACTCCATTTTATTACAATTTGGGTCTTACATGAATAGTTTTCACCATAATTTTACTGTAACTTAATTGGTAAAATACCAAGACTACAACCATGCTAGCAGCTCTGCGAGTGTTAGCATGTTGACATACTTACAACAACAATGCTGATTTTAAGCAGGTTGCCGCGTTCGTGTCTTGGTTTGTCAGCATATCAACATTTGCTTAGTAGCTCTAAAATATGTCATTAGTATTTTGGTCATAACACCTGCCATCCCTAGAGCCCTGCCGCTAACTTGACTAAAGCAATATTCTATTAGCTAGATGAAAAACAGATATAATGTGTGCAGCGCTTTAAATCCCATATGAAGATCTCACTTGGCCAAAGGCAAAGTGCAAAGGTGCAAAGGCAAGGCGTTACCTTTAAGCACTTGCTGAGTGAAAACCCACTGCTGCTTACTGATGCCAATAAGATTCTCTACTCTTGAAGGAGTAATAACATCCCAATTTCATTATACACCAGCAGATCATGTCGCAGAGGAGTTCTCCGCAGGTCGTGAGAACCATCCTACCCTGGTCATGTCTGTCTGCCTCTCAAATCTAATTAATCAGAGACTAGCTGCAAAGGAGCACTCGCTGTCGGTACAGCCCAGGGCACAGCGTCTTGGACCACACTACAGCTCTCCCAATTGTGCAACTGCCTCACCGTTCAGTAGGAGATTTCAGAAACCTCACCGCAGGAGGCCATGGGAACTGAGAGAAAATGTGGAAGTTGATCCAGAATGTGGTCATGAATTCACATTTCATGTTAGGCCATTTGCTGAT
This sequence comes from Lepomis gibbosus, assembly GCA_029875015.1. Taxonomy (NCBI): domain Eukaryota; kingdom Metazoa; phylum Chordata; class Actinopteri; order Centrarchiformes; family Centrarchidae; genus Lepomis; species Lepomis gibbosus. The sequence continues at coordinate 9,665 of JAPMOB010220696.1, read as the reverse complement.
GCTCTAATTCAAAATTCAAATGAACGCAGCAGGAGGAAAAGCTCTTGGGCTAGTGGTGGTGCTGCAGATGCTCACAAATGAGTGACAAATTGTTTCCACAACCCATAATCCAGCTGGGATCCAACAGTTGTTCTTTTTTTATACATGGGCAACCTTTTTTTGCTCTGACATATCCTGACCTCCACAGAATCCAATAACAACATCATTCTTCAAAGTTGATTTGGTACAATTTATACATCATAATCAACCTAGTTTACTGAATATGAACCTCACTGGGGAGATCCAATGTAAAGTTACCGTGTCGCCAGGACAGTTTCGGGTTTGTGGTCGGACCAAACAGCGCTTTTCTCCTCAGCAGCGCAGAGAGGGGAAGCCTGCCCGTCTGCCTGTCAGCACTAATCACACCTCATCTGGTTCCTGTTTGCAGTTTTATGGGGCTGCTGCCATGTCCCACTCAGCTCGCTCATAGCTTCCCACCTCCTCCACTCAATATTAATTTGCCTGCACAAACATGCACATTTGTTAACTCAGATTTTGAGCATGGACACTAAAAGGACAAAGCGCTGTCATGCAGTGTCCGCCATCCTGATGCCAAAACAAACACACATACAAGACCTCCTCCTGACAATGTGGTCTTCAGCGAGTTTAGATGAGATTAGATGGAACTTTAATGATCCTTGTGGTGGAGCTGGATTTGTGCAGCTGCACGTAATTGGACACAGCTAGGACATAAACAAAAGGCTCAGTTAGCATTAGCAGCATTAGCAGCTACAACTTCATCATAATCCTCTGAAAGTGGTAAATATGGAGATTGAGTCCACGCAGTTAAAGTTGATTTTTACAGGACAGTTATATGCAAAAAGCACCAGAGGGGAAATCAGAGGAATAACCGTCATAGTGTTTGAAATTCATGGAGATGACATCACACACCCTTGGTCACGAAAACAGGGAAACGGATGATGAAAAATTCCTGGACGCTGCTGTGAGAACGGAAAGGTCCTGCCAACAGCGGATATGTCTCTCACACGCACACACACACACACACTAATCCACTCGTAGGGGCACACTGTCTTTCCCTCACCCACACATACACAGCAGACCTACTCTTTGAATGACTAAGTGTCCAAAATGCTAAAACACACACATACATACATCTCACTATTCTAACATCATGTAAGTTTAACAAAGAGGCTGGATGTTCCGCTGCGTATGGTCATGTTTGTGCTTTTTTGTTTGTGCATATATGTGCTTTTAGAAATGCTTTTGTATGTTTTTTAAACTTCAGTTTTCCTCATGTTTATTTGATGAAACCTAAAATCAAATACCGTACGCCGGCCCTTTGACCACTCACCTGGTAAAACTTAAGGAAAATGATCGCTGAACATGTATGGCAAAGCCTCTTTCATACACACGGGAGACATGTATGAACTTTGAACATTTACGAAGCTCTAACTGAATTCAAAAACCTGATTTTACGTTACTCCTGTGTCTCCGCAGCTGCCAGACTAGACTGTACATTCTTTTGAGTCAATACAGCTCGACTTTAACTGCAGCATTTTATTTTAATAGGAGCCGATTCTCCCTGCAACGCCATATAAAAAGCAGAGACAGTTAAATAGGCTTCATGTTCTTTTCCACTGTGCCAGACAGAGGCTCTAACACAGCACCAGTCTGTTAGTCAGCCAGCTCACAGTGTTTATGGACTTATTAACAAGAACATCAGTGATGGTGTCAATCACTCAGTGTTTCATATAGAGGCAGTGACTGGCTCCATACATGATGTGGGTTTGATTTTATTTGTTTTTTATATTTTCTCAGATGGGCTGAATGCTAGAATACTGCTGGCTAACCAGTCAGGCCAGGTAAAGCCTGACTGGTTAGCCAGGCTTTTCAAACGTAATTCAGCCAATAAATTGCTAAAATGAAATAAAGCAGAAATGTAGCTTTGGTTCTCATGTCAAGTTCGGTTCTTAAATTTGACATTACCAGTCAAGTTAAGTCAGGCAGGGCTTAGCGTTTCTAACTCTTACTTTTCTATCATTGACTGCGGAGATGATGCTCATTATCTTGAGATAATATTAAAATTATTCCAGGTGTTTATATTGATTGACATTTTGGAAAATACACTTATTTGCTTCTTTGCTTTCAAGCGTTAGATGAGAAGATCAGTTCCACTCTCACGTTTGCATGCTAAATACAATGCTAGAGCCAGCAAATCAAGCACAAACACAAAGAAATCACTGTGCCCAGCCACTAGTTGCCAAGAGACAGCGACAGAACATAACTTCCCCTTACATCCACAAATTATTGTTTTACATTTCAGTTAATGCTTGGATTAAACTAATGAGAGACATTGCGTTAATTACTAAACTTTAGGTGGTGGTAAGTATTTTTTAACTTTAGAAAAGCCAGGCCTGCTGTTTCCCTTCATGGGCGTAGAATTTAGTAGGGATGATGGGGAAATGTCCCTACCAATTTCCGGCAACTACTGAATTGTCCCTAGCAATTATTTCAATCCAAAAACTAAAATACAGTCAGGGTTGGGGAGTAACGGATTACATTTAAAGGCATTACGTAATCAGGATACAAAAAAAATAAGTGTATTCATTGAGAGCTGGTTCAGCTCTCAATGAGTTAACACAGCAGCTGGACAGGGACCGAGCACAGCCTCGGAGACCAACCAGATTGGGAATATAGTCCTCAGGTGGTTTTATTGCTGGGTTTGGTTCTTGGCACCTCGGGTCTAAGCTCATACAACCGCCAGCAGCACGGCTAGTCAATCGAGCTAACTAGCCACAGATAGAAGCAGATAGGCTACAGTTAGCAGTTAGTGGCAATAAGTAAAGCTAGTTATATCCATCAAGAAGCTCAGTGGAAATCTTCTCAGTACTGGATTCCCTGTTGGTCTCTGAGGCTGTGTTCGGTCCTGTTTATGCCTTGTTCACTGGAAGGCTCCTGAGCGACGTTTCGTTGCCCGCTCGCCCGGTGCCATTCCAGTTCACAATCAGGCGCTGCACCCCACTATCCCTCCCTTCTGGGCACCCCGCCCCTGGCCCGAAAACCTCCAGTGCTTGATTGAAAGTGTAAACTCCTCCATAGTCAGTGGTAAACACTAAAGCCTAGCTCACACTACACGATTTTTAGCCCGATTTGCCGCACGGCAAGCTCGGCAACCGTCAGGCTGTGATTGGGAGTAAATCAGCGGTCAAACGACAGTCGCCAGTCGTGTGTGAACTACACAACAACGCATCAAAACGGCTCCACGACACATTTCTGACACAGCGCCACGTCGGCCAGATATCCAGCATGCCAAACATCTGGAAGAGTCGGCCGACTCGACATCCACATCCAGCCAATGAGAGCAGGCAGCTGGCAGAGCAGACAGCTACTTTTTCACTGCAAACCACTTTTTACTCCACTCCAACTCTCTCTGCAGCACAGAAGATCCCTGCTACCTGTGTGTGCTAATCCATTCTTTCACTCATATTCTTTGTGTTTATAATCTTTATAATAACAAACAACGGCTCTTTTATCTGTAGGTTCACATCATTTCCTGTTTCACATTTCATGTGTTTTTTCTAGACAAAACTTGGTTTGGAGACCAGCGTCGGGTGACTCGGCCGCTGTAAGGTCGTGTAGTGTGTGACGCCCTGTCACTCCATCAATCACGTAGTGCGAACGCCACAGCGACTTCAAGACTCTTGTCACAAGACGGCAAGTTGTGTAGTGTGAACGGCACGCCCATCACTGAAAGTGGTATGGTCACACTCCCCCAGTGCTCTAAGCTCCCAGTATGGGCAGAGTGAGCTAATCTGACCAGTGGTTGCACAACTAACTGAGCTAATAACAGCAGCTGGTTAGGTGTTAAGTAACTGTCCATCAGGAAAGTGGCAGAGCAGCCGTGGGACACCAGAGAGAAAACTAGAAATATATTTTCTCCATATTTCTAATATCTCTCCATCAAAAATGGTCCACTTTCACCAAAAATCAGTGAAAAAAGTTATGTATTGGTACAGTGGTATCAGTGGGGCTTGGCACCATAAACACTGTGCTTCAGCAGCATTATAATGAGATTGTTTTGTTTGTCATGGTCAACTTGATCTTCTCATCTGACTCTGAAATAAGCGCTCCCAAAATGTCGAACTAAACCTTTAATCGTCAATAAGCATAGTTTATCCTTTGAAACAAACAAAAAAACAAAAAAATAATTATTTTCATTTTGTTTAAAAATTGTAAGAAATTTGTATTAGTAACAAAATGTTAACAGTCCAGTGGTCTGAGCTAAAACTAGCCCAGGTCCCATCAAAGCCATCTGTACCAGGCCAGGCTGGGCCTCCTGTCATCTAAATGGGACAGGAGTTAAGCCAGTGCTTCCTGTCAGACTGCAGGGCTCTCAGGTTCCACCTCTGGTATAAATTATGTCTGTCTGTCCCAGACTGCCACACTAACCCTCCTCCCTACACTATCATCATCCCCATGCCCACATCCCTCTCCCCCTGTCACTACTCCCCAACGCAAGGCTGGAAAGAAGAACACCAGATACCCTGCTAAAGTAGAGACGTGTAACACTACTGACTATTCACCTCAGTGGAGGTAAAATGCTCACATACTCACATTCCAAATGAAGTTATGGTTTGCTGTAATCATTCATCCACGTACAGATATTTTCACAGAGCAACTAATAGTTTAAAAATAGGGGACAAAATCCACAGTTCTCACTCTGTGCAAATTAATTGTATTTGTGAAGCTTCAACAGTTTAAAGTTGAGTTCAGAGAGAATGAGAAGCACATTTTTGCTATTTATGCAAATTTGACTCCTAGACTGTCTGTAGTCTGTGTTTATCCACCCCTAACAGCTAATATACAGACTGTAGAAACATTAGCTATAAGGTAGCTATAGTCCCATATGCTACATCTGTTTCCTCCTGTATTTCCTGTTTAGTCCTCTCATCCCTGTACGTTTATGGAGGTGATTTATAAAGCACAGATTTATAAATCACCTCAGTTCCCACAGATCAGGCAAATATGTGTCTAATTACACACACTTGTGTCTTTCTATTCAATTCTATTCTTTATTTGCCTCGGGTTCTGTCAAAACACACTGTGAGTGAGTCCTAGCAAGTGTTTATCGTCGTCCAGACAGTGCGCAGGTTTACTGCCAGTGTTTTCCCTCAGCAGCCAATCTACATGTGATTACCAATATCCCTCCAATGCTCCAACACAGAGTGGGAATTTTATAGTAAAATGACTTTTGGAAGACACACCCTTGATGTGACTAAATCTGCTAAAGCATCATATTTACATAACGGCATGTGATTATTAAAGGATTAATTAAAGCATTTTGGGAAACGTGCTCTTCCGCTAACATGTACACGCCAAATACATACCCTTAATTAATTCTTTGGGTGAATCAATAACTTTTTTTTCTAATGTTATCTAAACCGCTATCATGAAGCATTTAATATTAGCTGTTAACATTTTTCTCTTTTCTAAAATTACTACCTTACAGCTTCATATATTACTTACTTAATATATGAAACTCCCTATGAGTAGGACCCCCCCCCCCACACACACACACACACACACCTCACCCCCCTGACCCTCACCCCCACCGGCTGCAGACTACAGACTGACTGCAGAGGTCTCCCCAGTGTTGGGGAGACAGCCTTAATCTACTTCTCACTCTTAATGCTCCACAGATGAGGGACGCCACCATCGCCTCAGCCACACAGAACGTTCCTGACGCCTGCTCTGAGCTGGGCTGGGTTAGGAACTGTGTGGTGTTGCCGGGCTTGAAAGGAGAGGAGAGGAGTGACGGGTAACGAAGAGGAGAGCAGAGAAGTAGGGCCGCTGTAAAAGCATTTTCCTGTACACCCCACAGGGGAATCAAAAGAGCAAAGGGGGGAAGAAGCGGATTATCACAAAGATCTTTTGAGAGGGAGAAAAACTTTAATGTTGGAAAGGTTAGAGCGGTCATATAACCTCCCACACTGAAAAAAGAGAGCAAATGAAAACCAGAGCTCCTGCTTCCAGCTCACAGATTTTGGAATTGTAAAGAGTGGCCAAAGAAATATGATGTTATGTTTAATTCAGCATGTCTCAGGGCAAATCAAAGAACAAACAAAATCAGATTTACATTAATGTGGAGACATAAATAAGAGTCTAGGAGGGAAATAGCCAAAGAAGAAAGTTAACCAAGCGTGGCAAATGTCTTATCTTCAACGTCTAAATGGATTTTAAATGTCCTTTGTGGCTTGATCTTATGAATCTGGTTACACTGGGCTTCTTTTGGCCCCAGGGCAGAGGGGCCCAGTTAGATATGATCTTTAGTGTGGCCGTTGCATGCACGGGGTACACTTTAACAACAATGGCTCATCTGAGAGAGCCCGTAAACATGTGACTGGGACCTTGACCTCAGCAGTAAACAGTCTTTCCACCTGATGATGAATAGCAGAGCTGGCCAGGGCAGAGAGGAGAGGCTTGTTGCTCTCCCTCTTCCTCCCTGCCTCTCCTTGCATACTCCAACACAACAAGAACCGGAAAATTTTACAAGCATTAACTTTATCTTTTGCCTTTATATTAAAGGATAGTGTATGTAACATTGTTTTTTTTTACTGTGTAAAACGTAATCCTAACACCAGAGGTGGGACCAAGTCACAAGAAAGTCTCAAGTCTTAGCGCTCAAGTCCCAAGTCAAGGCCGACAAGTCTGATTGATCAAGACAGGCAAGTCAGAGTCAAGTCTCAAGTCAAGACCGACAAGTCCCAAGTCAGGTGCCGAAATACAACTTTGGTATTTTGTCGCCATGCAGTGACTTAAACTAACGGTGAGAAAACTATAAATCAGTTTGACATGAGAAGACGCAGACACAGTGGATATTTTACGAGCACCGACCAGGTAAAGGAACACTGAACCCACCTGGTTTAGTATAAAAATAATATCCTTCCATCCATTAACTATACCCGCTTATCCTTTAGCCTAGTGTAAAATGCCTTGGGCTTAAGCTATTAATGTTGAATAGGAAGTTATAGCAGTTATAACGCCGTGATGTTGGCTCTAGCTGAACTAGAGATCACAGCCTGCTGACAGGGAGTTTGGGTTTTTAAGGAGGGATGAAAGCCACAGCTGTAAAGGAAAGAGGTGCGCTGGATTTAAAAGACAAAACTAGTGGCATTGTGAAACGGCTTGTGGTGAAATTATTGTTTTATCTTAATGAACTTGTTTTTATAGTCGCTGGAAGCCAAGGTCATAAGTGACTATGTTACAGTTTTTTTCTATAGCCTATCATAATTTGTATTTGGTCAAAAGACTCAAGTCCAAGTGCCGTCACGAGTCATTGGCGTTAAAGTCAAAGTCGACTTGCAAGTCGTCTTTGAAGTTGTCGATTCTAAAGTCATCGTTTTTTTGACCGGAGTCCAAGTCATGTGACTCGAGTCCAAACCTCTGACTAACTCCAATTATAATTTGATCCTGCTAATCTGTGTATCCAAAGCCTGATATATCTTCTTCCTCTTTGCTACAAAGCTCCATTGTTGTCAAAAAAAGTATTAAAAACCCATCAGTGAGCCACACCGTTGCACTGGGTGACACGTCTATTTATGAACACACACACTGTAGTTTATTTTCAATCAATCTCATGTGCACCATCCGGCTATCAGAAACACTCACTAGAGAAAAAACTACGATGGCCAAAAGGCCAAACTCAGTGCATCAAAATGGTAGTCCACAAACCAATAGGTGACGTCAAGGTGGCTGTTTACACTTCTTTTATACAGTCTATGCTTCACTCCAACCACCTGTCACACAGACTGTGTAGCTCTTCATACAACTTTACCTGACATCCTCCTGTTCTCCTGTCATATAGCCTCTAAACATAAATATGGGTTGTTATAAGCTGCTGGCTGTTTTTCTGCTGAGCATAGGATGAAAGTAGTGAGAGTGGCATTGTTGTTTTAGGTCTTTTTGCTGACACTGGACACAACAGACGTCTTTGGGAATGAAAATTGAGTATCATGCTTGCCAGTTGCTTTAGTATGTCGTACTGGAAGACAACCAATACTAGCGTGACAGATAGGATGTGCACAGTGCACAAAACGTTGTTCTACTTCTAACTGTGAGCACAGTGAAGCAAAAGAGCACTGACGTGATTGGTGAGACATTTCTGTCTCATTTCGATTTTGTGGCATATTTTGTATTTATGTTATGTTCTTTGTTTCTGGAACTCATTTTTATTGCTACTCAAAAAAAGGATATTTAATGTCACTGAAATTGGGCCCTATCTGGCTAACTAACAGTTCAATAAAATGTCTTGCAGCCAATTCACAGCAGGAATGTATGACTCTGTGATCACCAATCGCACACAGTGATCATCTTGAAAGACAAAAATATTGTGTTACCCGATATTATCATTTAACTCGTAAAAACACACAAATATGCCCTAATGGAGATGAGTGTAGCTACAGGGAACCTTCCGATTTCTAGTTCAGTGAGGAGCTGACAGAGGAAGTCCCCTGTTTGTTTTGCTCGACCTGTTCAGAGGCAATCCCCAGGGAAAAGCTCACATCTTGACATATTTATGTCTGGAAGTCAACTTCCCCCTTTTCTCCTATCAGGGAGGAAGAAGAGGCACTCTTGGGTTCAAAGTTAAGAGGTGTTTTGCACGTTTACTGATAAACTACGAGGGAAATGATATTTTATTGCAAACTTAGCCAGCTAGTGTGTTTGGACAACCTTAAGCAAGTGTCTTGCTTAAGGTGCCAAATTAAGTGTGGTAGAGTCATCAGAGATGACCACTCAACTATCGTGGTTTTTCAATCTGGGAGGCGTGAAGGGTGCGTATTGAGCAGTTGCCATAGTTATAACGTATACTGTCCATAATGGATCCTCATATTAAAACTGTGTATGAAAAAATTGACTTCAGCTACAGCACTCAGTGAGACTTCCTGCTTAGAGCCTCAAACACTGAGGTTAGCATGAGGTCACTTTAAAAACCACCAGCCACACCAAACCTGCCTAGAAAAACACCCAAAGCACCACAAAGTAAAGAGACAACGCATCCTGCCTCACCAGTTCCCCTCTGGATGCCAGTTTGACCCTGGAGGGCTTGAGGTAACTGCCTCAGATTGTGAGACAGAAAAGCCAGATAAGCAGAGGCACTTCTGTTTATTCTTGCACGCTCCAGTTTCCCAACAGGACGCAGACTTGTAAGAGCAAAGAGGGGCATGGGGCAGGATCATAACTGATGGACTAAGTAAACTTTATGGGTGGACAATGCTCTTGGCTGTGTAAGACAAATGATTGATAGCTATTCTCCATAGTGGCCAAGCAACATAGGAACACTGCTGATAATTCAAAGTGTGATGCAAATATTTTTGCATTCAGAGTATTGACCACTTCTGGCAGTATATTCAGTTCAATTCAATTGTATTTATATAGCACCAGTTCATAACGGATGTTACCTCTTTGCAATTCACAATGCTACCTTTTGCCATAGCAGACGAGCTTTAGCAGCAGTCTTTAGACATTCACAGTAAATGCAATCCAAGTAAACGCTAGTATAAAAAATATTTAAAAAAAAGAATAAGACAGAAATTTTAACATAATTGGAATGGATGCTGGGAAGTATTCTAATAAGAGAACAATGTTATAAGATTTTAATAAAAGAT
>JAPMOB010220692.1:0-11577 GCA_029875015.1 Lepomis gibbosus | reverse complement strand
CATACACACACACACACCCATCCCCTCCGTCTGCACACTGCAACAACTTACAACCATAAACGCCCTGCAATCTGAAGACCAGTGGCCTCAGGAGACTGAGTTGCTACAAAGAGCTGAAAGAGTTGGAAATGGTCATTTTATTGCGTTAGAATAGCTCGCTTGAGACTTGGGTAATGTAGTGCTAACTCAGTGCTAGTACAAATAACAGGATGTGACTCCGAAGTGAAATACAGTGAACTACTGTAATGCCCTGCAGTGTCAAGTGCTTTGAGAATGAGGCAATGCAAATAACAATAATACTAGTATACAACAATAATACAAACTGCTTTCCTGGCGGTTTCAAACCACCAATTAATACTACAGTATGGTTTTTACTTCGGTGATGATTATTATTTTAGATGCAGTGCACAATCAAATCAGTCATCTCAGAGTTCATGTAGAATGAATTTGCTAAGTATAACTACAAGTGGGGGATACGGAGGCTGCGTGCTTGTCAAATAATCAACCATCAAACTATGTTCTGGTTCCATCTATTATAAATGCTACCTATATGTGGCCAGTTATTGCTTGACGGTAGCATGGTGTTGCTCTATTTCATAGTACATGAACAAACCCATTTATCCCTATCTGTCATTTCATAACTTGTGAGGTATCTGTCACTTCTTGTCCCATGGGAGTCCTGTGTGTAAGTTTTTTTACTCTAATTGAGCTCTTTATTTAATTGACAGTTTATTCTGTCCTAATAACTCATTTCTAACAGTTTTTGATTGGATTTGCATTTAGTTTTCTTATTTGGAACCTGCAGCCATGCGGTGTTAACCTGCTAATGATTAGGATTACATTACCTGACTATTCATGAACAGGGTTATTGGGAAGGATATGGTCTTAATGTAGATAATAAGATTAGATGACCTTGTTTCCAAGTTTTTAAATGTCAGTGTAAGACATTCAGGCCTCTAGTCTCAGGCAGGAGCTGAACAGAACTTAAGGGAGTGTGTCTACGGTGGTTGAAGTAAATGAAAGGAGCTTTTACGTTGTTGGTTTGTTGTTGTTATTGTTGTGATAGAGTGCTATGGATTACATGATAAGGTCAAGTGGACTTCAAGACAACAAGGAGTCATGGAGGTGAAAATGTCTAAGCATCTTTTTATATACAGTCTATGGTAAGCATACAGAATCTGAATATCCAACCAGGACGTTCACATACAACACACTGTTGTGCACTAATGGATCTTGTATTAGGTTTCAACCTTTTGTGTTTGCAGGCCTGCAGCTAGACCTCTGGTTGTGATACAGTGAACTGATCAGACAAGATATTAGCAGGTGAAAACACTGCATGGTATGTTAGACTGTTATTTTCCTGTTTGTTGTTTTTTTTTAACTTTACATCACTTTGGGCATGTGTTTGTGTTTCATGATGTATGTGGTCTGATGCTTTTGTTACATAGAAAAGGAAAACATCATTATTATTTGCTCCCATTATTTTAAATGAAATGTTTTAATTAGACATTATAAACAACGTGTGGCCATTATAGTGCATATGGCATTTATGATACAGATGCAAAACTTGAGTTTGTGTAGAGCACCTTCTTTTGAAGGACTAGCAGGAGCAGAATGAGATGAGGGGTTATTTTGGCGATGGAGATTAAGGCAGGGGCTTTTTGTCATTTGTGCGAGACAAGCCATTCATCCATCCAGTTCACAGCCAAAAAAAGGCTGGTCCCAGAAATTAGCAGTTTCAGCTCAGCAGCAAAGTCGTCGGGCTGTGAAGGCAGAGAGAAATTGACTAATTAGCAATGCGCACTAAAACTTGACGGTTCTCTCTATAACAGCGAGGGAAAGACTCGGTTTTTCTCCCCCTTTCTCTTTTCTTTCTTCCATAGATGTTTGAAATCGCAGTCATTTACGCTCGACAGTTTTTACAATAGCCTTGAGCCATAATTTTGCGAGTCTCTCCAGCATCCATACCCCTGCATGGTCTCTCTCCACCGGCCATGCACGACCGTTTCTCTCCCCAACCGTGGATTTCCTATTACTCTCGTTACGACTCACTGAGCCCCAGGCCCAAGGATAATGATGTGTTGTTTCTTGGTAGCATAATTTGTCACACGTATATTTCTTCTTCTTCTTCTCTTGCAGAAAGCACAGCTCCCTCTCACACACTCACACACTTCTTGTTAATTCAGAAGAACAAATGATCAACGTCAACAAATAACCTGAAATAGTGACTTTATGAGTTGGAATCAATGGTTATTTTGAGGCACCACCGATCATAGACTTTAAAGGAAAGGACATTTCTTAAAAGGAGAACAAAGGAAAATTCAAGTGAGGTTATTGGGAACCTGAAGCTTACTTTCTTTTTTTGTCAAGAGCTGAAGTCAGGTAAGTTTGGCTCCTTCTCAGGCAAGCTGCTCACATCATTTAGTTGTGACAGGCGCTTTTCGTGGATCTGGCGACAACGTTACAGCACGCTTGTGTCAAGTTTACACACACTACGCACATAGAAATCGCTTTTTTTGTAGTGGCTAAGAAACAATAGATATGCATATTGCATTTAACTTTACCGAAAGCTGCATTTCAGTGAATCATTTTCGATACTCACGTCCGCGTAACTCAGGTAGGCTAAAAGCGAAACGCACCCGTACTGCTGCTGACGGCTCGGAGACAAACTAATTGCTTTTGTATGACTCCGTAAATCTGTGCGATGTGTAATGTCCTCGTTGTGGGGGTGTGCAGCGAGATAAGAGAAGGGATAAGTGTTAGCGGAATGCTGCATGTTATCCGTCCACCGTGGCGGTTGTCTCTTTTTCCATATCCGACAACTTCAGCCGCGTTACGGAGAGGGAAGCGCTGCAGCATCTCCGTATCCTCGTTTTGTTTTGACAGCGCCCTTCAAACCTCAGCCTCCATTTAAATCATCTTGCTCTTGAGTTAAGAATGAATACGAGTGGCACGCCGTGGGAACTACTGCGTTTTTGTTTGTTGCTTTACGACCAGAGCTCAAAGTTGAAAGCGACTGAAGCCGTATTGGATGTAGATTCTCGCCGGCAGGCATGGCATGATGGTTATTCCCCTCTGGATGGACGGGAGATCTGCTCAGTAACTTATTCGAGAAATCGTTTTCTATTGTAATAGTTGACTGATACCATTTATAGGCTACGTGTGTTGTGCAAAATAAATGACCTGAGGTAAATGGCTTGCATGGTTTATTTGTTGCCTAGGTGGCGTTTACAGTCAGGAAGTCATGTCCAGATCGGGTGATAGAACATCCACCTTTGACCCAACACACAGTGACACCCTGCTGCATGGCCTCAATCTCTTATGGAGAAAACAGCTTTTTTGTGATGTGACTCTCACTGCCCAGGGACAGCAGTTCCACTGCCACAAAGCTGTGCTGGCTTCCTGCTCCCAGTATTTCAGATCTCTCTTCTCTTCCCATAATGTAATCAACAATGAGGGGAGCAAAGGGGACCAGGGCAGCAGTGGGACCCCCTCATCCTCTCCTGATGACAAGCTAGTGACCCCCAGCGCCAGGCCCATCAATAACCTAGTACTCCAGGGTTGCTCCTCCATTGGACTACGATTAGTGCTGGAGTACCTGTACACTGCCAACGTGACTCTTTCCCTGGACACAGTGGAAGAGGTGCTGTCAGTCAGCAAGATCCTCAACATCCCCCAGATTACCAAGCTCAGCGTGCAGTTCCTCAATGACCAGATCTCTGTGCAGAACTACAAGCAGATCTGCAAGATTGCTGCACTCCATGGACTGGATGAGACCAAGAAGCTGGCCAACAAGTACCTGGTGGAGGATGTGCTGTTGCTGAACTTTGAGGAGATGTGTGCCATGCTAGATGCTCTGCCACCTCCGGTGGAGTCAGAGCTGGCTCTATTCCAGATGTCAGTCCTCTGGCTGGAGCATGACCGCGAGACTCGCATGCACTATGCGCCGGACCTTATGAAGAGGCTGCGCTTCGCCCTCATACCTGCTCCTGAGCTGGTGGAGAGGGTGCAGTCTGTTGACTTCATGAGGAGTGACCCTGTCTGCCAGAAACTACTCCTGGATGCCATGAACTACCACCTGATGCCCTTCAGGCAGCACTGCAGGCAGTCTGTGGCCAGCAGGTGAGGATGAGACAGACAAACACAAATACAGAAAGAGAAACACACNCCACACACACACACGTGCAGCAACAAGCTATTAGAGAGTGGACGGAAGGCAATTAAATGCCTCCCACTTGTTAAATTTGAACAAATTTCCAACTCAAGTATTGCCCACTCGCTCAAGTAGTGGTCCCACCGCCTGTGTAGTCTAGAGCATGTAGGTGGTCATTCAGAGATGTGAGGTGTGAGGCCCAGTTAATGAGGATTGTGGGAGTTTTCCTGAAAAAGAATGCCAACTGTCAAGGGGCTTGATCTACTCTATGCAACACTGTAAGCAAAACTACAAGGTTACCTTATGTTTTAGTGAAGAAAAAACAACTCTTTATTTCCTCACACATCTGTGTAATGGCTCTCTAATCCGTGTAGACAAGATGCAGCAAACTAGATAAAGGTTATGCGTTTGATGTGTAGCAAGTCTCATGAATACAATTTGAAATGCTGTAATCAAATTGTTACCAGAATTACATGGTAATTACATAACAGTACATGGATGCTTCAGCTATTGAGGCGAACCCTTAACCCAATAAACAAAAATAAAATACAGTCAGAGAGAATTCAGTTTATTTAGATATGTATTATTTCTGAGAAAATGCAGAATTGATCAAATAAGGAACAAATTGACAATGTATTCAGGTTAGATACACGTCTCACTCTCACACAAATAGGCTAAGCTGCATGTCTTACTTCCATGTATGCCATGATCAGAACTTTAAGGAGCTGGCAAGTTGACCGTTGTTGTCTGTAAGTTGATTGACTGACGGTGCTGTTGTCAGGTTTTGTTTACAGAGCTGATTGCACAGTCGAGGCTGAAAATCTTTAGTGGTGATGGCATCAGTATTCAAATTTTGATTTGCTGCATATACCTTTAAATAGCAGAAAATTAGAGCTTTGGCATTGAAAATCTCTAAATGTGAAAATCAAATTGGGCACAAAGAATCATCAAGTGAAATCATTGTGCATGTATATATTCCTCCATCATCACAATAACATATCTTTTCCCACATATGGACATAAATGAGCAAAGAACCAGGAATAATTAGTTTCACATGCCACTGTTTCTCTCCTCTCTCAATTAATCACCATTATCTATGTCCAGGGGACCATTTGCATATGAATAACCCCAAAACACTTCAGAGTGGGCCAATAGCAGAGAGAATGTACCGAGACAACGGTGATTTTCCCAAGCATAAAAAGTAAAATATGAAATAGGAAAAAGGTGAATGTGAGTGAATATAAAGGCCAGCTATTCTTAATCTTTTTCTGCATATTGTGATTAATTGGTAGATTTGTGTTGAAATCCATTAGGAGCCAGATAATGGTCATTAATGTACAGTAAAGTCTGCAGCTTTTCGGTTATATATCATATACAAACAGCAGGAAATATCTCACAACTGGCTCAGACATGTCACATGAATCATTGCAGCCAATGAAATGGAGACATTGTTTAGGCAGGTTTATGTACTCAATTGTGCTTTTAGCCTCCAGCATGGCCCCCTGCACGACTGTCTTCGCTTCACAGCTAATTGAAAAGATATCTTTAGAGAACAATAACCATTCAATAACACATCAAAAAGATGAATACAGTGTTGAGCAATTGTTTGTTAATTGTGATAAATGTGGCCACGTATTGCCTAATTAGTAGTCTCAAGTTCAGTAGTTGTACCCAGACAGCAGTTATTCATTTGACCATGAATTTTCTCTCTATTTCATTCACTGATTATTTCCTACATTAAGCGCAGAGGGAAAAATAAAAATAGGCTGTGCAGGTGCTGTTAATTCTGTCAAAGTAATTATGTAAATGAAGGATTAAAGGTGTCCAGATTCAGGTTGTGCTTATTTTGGCCTTTGGACGTTCTATTTCAAGTCTTAATACCTGTTTTGTTCTCTGTTTCCCAACACTTGTCCAAACACCCACACTTCTGACATTACAGAATCCGTTCCAATAAGAGAATGCTGTTACTGGTGGGTGGTTTGCCTCCTGGACCTGATCGTCTCCCCAGCAATTTGGTCCAGTACTATGACGATGAGAAAAAGACATGGAAGATCCTCACAAGTGAGTAGCAAAGGCTCTGCTTCATTTTTTTTTTTACCTGAGGCATCTTGTGTTAGTGGTTTTTATGATGAGAGAAAGTTGTTCCTATGGATGACTTTAACACAGGTTAATTTCCACAGAAAATGAGGTAAAGGAGTTCCCTAAGTCCTTTAGGTAATAATGTATCACTATCACTTTTAATATAAGTTTTTAATCAGAGCGTGACTTCACAGCACTGTGGAGCTTCATGCCCGGTTTCCCTTGTTTTTTGCTGAAATATGCTGGCAGGATGCATGATGAGATTTGCTTGCATCTAATGATCTACTGTGGCAGAGAACAATAATGAAAGACATATTTCCTCAATAGCTTTTAAATGTAGCCTGATTATTCACTCACATTGATCAATACATGAAATTGAATTACCCCCTTACATATTTAAACGCAGCATGGAATTAGCCTGTTGACCTATGAGTTAAATACCAAAGAGATGGATGGGGTTAGTGGAACATAGCAGCTGCAATGTTGATGCAAACATTTAAAAATATATAATGATAATGATTTTAGTTGACTAAATGGCAAAAATAAAAGATATCAAGACATATCCTGTAACCTGTAGGAATTTATAATATTGATTGATTTATAATATTGATTTCATGAGGTTACATTGAGAGCAAGTTGAACAAAATGTGGTGCCTGTAGAGAACATATTTGAAGCCTTTCCTGCAGGACTCACCTCTGTAAACTGTACTATGCTCTTTTTTCTCTCTGTCTTCCCTGACCTTTTATGGCTCACCACTATATTGTTGCCATATTGCAAAGGTCAAACAGGATCTAATGGAAAACCAAAAATGTTCTTTGCATCATTATTGTCGGACATATTGAGTTTTTGTCCCTTTGTTTTGGTTGGAGCTATGTCTTAGCTGTGTCTCTTCATTTGTACATATTAGCCATAGGTCTGGTCTGTCAGCTTGGTACTGTGCAGTTTGTATTCTCACTTTATGGCACCGGTTTTGTACTGAATCTGGCATGGAATTTCTTATGTTGTGTCTAATGGTGTCTTAAATTCAGAGATGTCTTTGATGTTGTTTCTTCCTCTGCTCAAATCATAACATTTTTTTGCAGTCATTTGTTATTTTAGCTGATGTTCTATCAGAACAGGGCATTTATTCTAAAGGAGCCATGCATACACAACAGTCTGAAACTCACTGGTGTTTATATTGTCGTTTTCTCATTTAACTCACACTCCTGGGTATAAACTGCAGCAAGCAAAAGGTCAGTAGGGATTTCCATCACTCAAAACTAAAAAGTTAACACTCAAATGGTCCGTGGCCAAGTGGAAGGACAAAACTGCAAAATCATCCCCTTAACACATCAGTGACCGTCTGATGTAGCCTCCACACAATGGATGTGGAATAGAAGATTATTAACATTCAATCATAACTTTTCAATGAGGCGAAACCTGAGAGGGACAGCCTTTGATTAAGACATTCATCAACACAATTTGGGAAGAATCTGATACCTCTCTGTTGTGTCAGATATATCTACTGCTCGGTGACTGCAGTGTAAAGTTTGCCATCTAGTGTACCCACAGCAGCGTGGACAAACACAAGACAAAGGCAGACACGGGCTCAGCCATAAGGCTGGACTATTCTCTTCTTCTTTTTCTTTTTAAACCAACCTGATATTAAAATATACCACTTGGAAATGGACCTCATCTACGCTGCATGACATAGAACAAAGGAATTCTGCTCAGTGGGATGCAATTTGAATGGAGTAAAAGGCACGTCAGAGCTCGAGCAGCAGTGGTGCATTAGCTGTGGAGTCATTCAACCAACCCCGACTGTGCCTCAATGCAGAGGTTTCTGACTCCCTCTAGTGAGCCCCAGAGCTCACTGTAGACCGGAGTGATGGCGTCCATCTCGTAGAGAACGTGCTCATCCTGCCCTCCCATGGCTGTTCACCCCTGGGGTTAGTGGAAGATTTAGGGGAGAGGGGGACAGATAGGTGTATTAATTTCACACTCATTCGCAGGTGATAAATCTCATTGAAGTCTTACACACTGTAGAAGGAAACTTTGATTATTTTCATTGCACAAGACTATTACAGTAGTCTCAGTTGTTATATCCCGCCGCTTATTCCACTGTTCACCACTGTGTCTGAGGCACCTGTAGAGGTGGGGCAAATGTCCCAAATCCTCCCACAGAGCTCCTCACACTGTAGCCTGTGACATACTGTAAAGCAGTAATCTTCTTTTCACATCGCAACATGAGATGATTTTTAGTATGAGTACAAGTCACTAGACATCAAATAAAAAGCCACCCATCCGTGTCCTATATACTGTACTGCTGACTGAATGATAATGTAAATAGCATGTAAGGGAATTTGGCAGTCATATGGCACTCGTCTTTGAGGTGCACTGGAGGCAGGCAACCTAATCCCCTCGTTCAAGATAAAGCTGTGTTTAGTGTATGTACTATTAGTTCCTATCTGAGACTCCCCTCCCACAGAGGACCGGCACATGTCAGCCAGCCAGAGTGAGATTGCAGGGAGAGGCCAATTGGAAAGAAATGAGATTCAAGGCTGTCTAATTTTGCAGCAACTGTGATCCATCAGGCGTTGGGGAGGTGACAGTGGAAATGACTGATGGAGACAGACAGGTGGGCTTTAACATTTCACTGATTTGTGTTCAAAAAGCGCCGGGCCTGAGATTTATTGAGTGAGCACGATCATGTTCATTATGACTGTCACCTAAGACCATTTCTCTACATCTCAATGGGGTCACTTCAGCAAAAGAAGATGGAGGAGAGGAAGGGAGCTCAAAAACATACACAAGGGAAAATCTTCTGCAAGGGGTCCTGCTGCAGCTGTGGGTTTGTAGCCGTTTGCTAACTTTGTGCTAACACATGATGAGGAGTATGATACACTAAAGATTATATTTACTGGATGAACTTAATTCAAAGTGAATGGCTGTTGTGGCATATTTTAATGCTAGATGAAGAGAAAAGGAAAACTATTCTGCTGTGAGACTCAGTCCTTACTTGCAGGTGAGTTAGGACCCCGAAATAGAAACATTTACCTTATCAGATAGATAGATAGATAGATAGATAGATAGATAGATAGATAGATAGATAGATAGATAGATAGATAGATAGATAGATAGANAGATAGATAGATAGATAGATAGATAGATAGATAGATAGATAGATAGATAGATAGATAGATAGATAGATAGATAGATAGAATACAAAAGCAATGAGGAGGGGAAGTAAATCCTATAGCATTGGCTCACACTAACAATTGTGAAATAGATGTTTGGCTGCTTCAAGCACATTGGCCCGTTTTGATGACTACATTGCAAATTAAATCAATCTTGACATTAACATGTACTCCGAACACTTCTTGTCAAACAATGGGGACACTTGGCAGTTGAGACGCAGGCCTACATGTTTAAATAAGTTCAGTTTGTTTGATTATTATTATAGTCCATTGATGAATGAAATTGATTTATTATTCTTATTCATCAGTTTTTAGGATTATGTTTGATGGCAGATGTAGTTTATTTGCGTTACGTACTTACAGAGTTGCTACAGTTTGTGGTATTAGTGAAAAAATCCAACTCAAGACAGGAGATGCTGCCCTAGAAAAAAGTGTTGTAACCACATTATTTCATTTAAACCACTGTTATGTTTGTGAGAGGCAAATCTGTAAGTGTTAAATACACTAGAGGAATCAAAACTGTATTCATGGGGTACCTAAATAATACTCAAGTATTTAAGTTTATTAGACTTTCAGCACCAAGGTTAGGGCTGTTCATACTATGGCTTAAATGTCGCTCTTTATTTTGATGTATTATTATTTGATGATATAAGGTCATGCTTATTGGAGTTTACATTAGCCATATTTTTATGATGTTATTTACAGCACAGTTATGAAATCATTACATTACATTTATTCATGTAGTTGACGCTTTTATCCAAAGCGACTTACAATTGCTATATATGCCAGAGGTCACACAGCTTACTTGAGCAATAGGGGTTAAGTGTCTTGCTCATGGATACAATGGTGGATGTGTCACAGTGGGGAATTGAACCCGGGTCTCTTACACCAAAGGCATGCATCTTATCCACTGCTGCATCACCACCCCAAATCATAATAAAGGTTTTGATTCAAACTTTAAAGAGGGACATATTTGGCCCACAGGGTACTATTTGCCTACTACTGACCTATATCATTCTTAGTGATTGACTGCTTTGATCTTTGTGTCTCGTCTAGTAATGCCTTACAACAGCGCCCATCACTGTGTGGTGGAGGTGGAGAACTTCCTGCTACTGCTGGGCGGGGAGGACCAGTGGAACCCCAACGGTACAGTAACACCACAGACTGAACGTCTTACTTTACAGTGATTTCACACAGCAAATTTGTCAGTGTTTACTTTATTTAGAGAGCGCTATGAGCCAGAGTTGATGCAAGTTCAAACCCATCAAAGTTAATGTAACACTTTTAGATAGTTTTAAAACACTCATCCTCAAGCCAGATCAGCTCTGAGTGGACAAACAACACTCCAATCAACACTTGTCAATAATTGCCACAGAAAAATAACTGTTATTAACACTGAAATATTTGTGATGAAGAAGTGTTAAGAGTGCTTTTTGTGAAATGATGGTAACACACCACGGTAGTAAGAAACAAAGACTGTAAATGATCAAAAACTCTGATACTATGCTTATGTCCTTATTTCACCAAGAATCATAACACAATCAGTAGTGTTTATTTAACTCTGAGAGTAAAAATCAACACAGAAACAACACACATCATTAGGGATAATTTAAGATGTCATTTGATTTTCAACAGTTTATCTTCCACAAAAAACAAGATTTCAGTCAACACTTGTTAATAGTGTTGAAAAGCAGCACATATTAATACTGAAAATGATCAGCTGTGGGCGGTGATTTTCAGATAATACATTTATTTAAATATAGACTTGCAGTCTCAGTTGTGCTTTTCATTGGTACTGTCTGTAATAAAGACTTTGGCAAAGACTTAGCCAAACATAACAGAGCGCTGCCATAGTCTGCCTAAACGGTATTGTGCCATAAAGACTCTACTAACTTAACTAAGTCATTTGTGTAATTAGTGTCATTGATCTTGATTGTATCTGTGTTGCAGGAAAGCACAGCACTAATTTTGTCAGCCGCTATGATCCCAGATTCAACAGCTGGATACAGCTGCCTCCGATGCAGGAGAGGTAAGTCTATTTGTGATTGAATCCAGATTTGAATCCAAATGTTATTTACTTCTAATAAATCTGAGGGTTCTGCGCAGTATCTTAGCTGTTCCTAGGACTGCACTCTTCTGGACAGAGACCTCTGATGTTTTACCTGGAA